>CABHPP010080629.1:0-22695 GCA_902168425.1 Peromyscus attwateri | reverse complement strand
ACATATGTATGACACAGTGAAAACTTACATGATTTTTACCATTTTTATAGTCTACAATATAAATATATTCAAAATAACATGTGCTCTACACTAAGTACACACAATTTCTGACTTGATAACAATAGCATAGGTTTCTCAGGTCCTTCTGAGGACTTCTGTGGGTTCTTATGTCCCGAACTTAACAGTGTCCTTCTAGAGAGCTCTTCACTCTGGTCAGGGCTGGATGAGAGAAGGAAGGCTAGTGACCTCTTCAAAGGCCTGATTCATCATCATTGCTCTTCTGAGACTTAACTTTCCTTATGTTATTTGAACATTATCAAAGTCTTTTTGTTTTGTTTTTGTTTTTCTTGTTGACTATTGCCTAAAGCAAAATACAAAATTCCTTCAGAAGCCCAGGGACCAAATAGTTGGCAACATAACTAAGTAATTATTCTTAACACTGGCACAGTTCACTTTAAAATTTGTCAGAGAACATCATTAAATTTACCTTTTTCCTTGGAGCAAAATATGAGCAAACTTAATAATATTAACTTATATACTTATTGTCAGTAAGGATTGGGAAAAAATATAATTATTGATTGTGGTTTGGACCTAAAAGCTTGTATCAGTGACTAGAGAGTTGGCTTGGTGGTTTAGAGCACATACTGTCTTATAGAAGACTGAGTTTTTTAGCCCAGCACCCATGACAGATGCCCCACATCCTTCTGTAATCTTTTTTTTTGTTGTTGTTTCCTCAAATTTTCTTTTTTTAATTTTAATTTTTTCTTTCATTTTTCTTTATTAAGAAATTTTCTACTCACTCCACATACTATTCACAGATCCCCTCCTCCTCCCTCCTCCCACCCCCCAGCCCTCTTTCCCAAGCCACCCCACATCCCCACATCCCCCAAATCAAGGTCTCCCACGGGGAGTCAGCAGAGGCCAGCACACTGAGCCTAGGCAGGTCCAAGCCCCTTCCCACTGCACCAAGGCTGTGCAAGGTGTCACACCACAGGCACTGGGCTCCAGAAGCCTGCCCATAGACCAAGGACAGATCCTGATCCCCCTGCCTGGATGCCCCCCAAACAATTCGAGCCAAACGACTGTCTTCTGTATCCAGAGGGCCTAGTCCAGTCCCATGGGGGCTCCACAGCCACCAGTCCACAGTTCATGGGCTTCCACTAATGTGACTGGTTATCTCTGCATGACCTCCCAACTATGTTCATAGCAGCATTATTTGTAATAGCAAGAACCTGGAAACAACCTAGATGCCCCTCAACTGAAGAATGGATAAAGAAAATATGGCACATATACACAATGGAGTACTACTCAGCAGTAAAAAAAACAGTGATATCATGAAATTTGCAGGCAAATGGATGGAACTAGAAAATATCATCTTGAGTGAGGTAACCCAGACTCAGAAGGACAAACATAGAATGTACTCACTCATAAGTGGATACTAAATGTGAGGGAAGGGATGGCCAGACTGCAACCCACAACTCCAGAGAGGCTAGCTAACAGGGAAAGACCCTAGGAGGGACACATGGATGACCCTGTGAAGGAGAAGTGGATGAGATCTACATGAGTGGACTGGGTGTGGGGGGGTGGCAGAGGGCGAGTAGTGGGGGATGAGAACATAGGGAAATGGGAGGGTTAAGCTGGAAACAGGGACAGAGTGGGAGGGCAGGGAGGAAGATACCATGATAGATGAGGACATCATGGGAATAGGAAGAGGCAGGGTGCTGGGGAGGCTCTCAGGAATCCACAAGGTTGACCCCACCTTGGTCTGCTGGCGGTGATCCAGAGGGTGCCTGGCCTGGTCTACTCTAGTGACCAGCCTAGCAAATAACCTAGCTGTCATCACAGAGCCCTTGTCCAGTGATTGATGGAGGCAGATGCAGAGATCCACGACCAGGCACCAGGCTGAGCTCCAGGAATCCAATTGATGAGATGAGAGAGAGGAGAGATACTGCAGGCAAGGGACATGGAGATCCTTCTGTAATCTGAAGTCCAGGGAAACAATGCCATCTTTGGAGTCCCTGGGCACCTGTACTCACTTGCACATAACTACACACAGATACACTGCATACAAGTAATTAAAATTAAAAATAAATCCTTAAAAATGTGTATAGTCTAATTTATTTAGATAATGTTAGGTAGGCCCCTAGTGAATCTAAGAATTTAAATCAATACCCATATTATACTGAAATACTTTTGAATGATACTTTCTAGTACATGTAAATAAAACCAAGAACTTTGGGAATTAAGAGTCATTTATTATTTGGTTGGTTGGCTTTTCAAGACAGGGTTTCTCTTTGTAACAGCCCTGGAAGTCCTAGAATTCACTCTGTAGACCTAAGGCTGGCCTTGAATTCACAGAGATTGCCTGTCTCTGCCTCTGGGAGTGCTGGCATTAAAGGCATTTCCCACTATGCTCAGTTTAAGAGTCCTTGATTTTCTTTCTCCTAGTTAGTTTAAGTAGTTACTTTGGAATAAATATAAAATTAAAATGGTTTGTTGATAGAGCATTCTGTTTTCTTTTTTTTTTTTTTTTTTTTTTTTTTTTTTTTTTTTTTTTTTTTTTTAGAAAACTGCCTTTATTCTATTAGTTGGAAAAATTAACTGGTACAGAAAAAAAGTTTAGTCAGCTGGAGAGAAGAGAAAACCTCCCTTGCCACCCTTAAGAACTGGTGGCTCCTCTGGGAGGCAACTTGGATACAGTGTGGATAAAGGAGCACTGTGACTTAGAGAGAGCCAGACCCTGCAGTCCAGTGAGAAAGGCCATGCCACCTCCAAGGAGTAACTGCCTCAGGCGTGAAACCAAAGTCCTATTTACTTAGTCCAGTCTGGAAAGGGGTACTGGGATGATATATAGGGCTGAATAGGGAAGATATGGCCGTATTTTAGTAGAGAGTGAAAAAATGGGAATTTAAAAAATGAAATTTCCATCTGACTTTATTTCCAAATACACTTTCTTAAAAAAAAAAAAGAAAGAAAGAAAAAAAAAGAAAAAAAGAAAACAACAATACACTTTCTGTGGGAATGACAAATATCAGTTTTCAATGTAATTCCAACCGATGCTTCTAGTAAGTATTTTAGCCAGTTATACTGAATGAAAAAGCATGGTAAAAACTACAAGAACATTTTAGTCACCCACATACATAGATAAATTTACTCTTAATATAAATTAGCATTTAGTCACCCACATACATAGATAAATTTACTCTTAATATAAATTAACTTCTAATCTAGGATGAAAAATGCATTTTAAGTAAATTTTTATATACATAGCTGAATCATTTAAATAAAGTACCCATTTGTAAAATTAAATTGGTGCTTTAAACCACATTATTTTTTCTTTAAAGTTTTCCTTAATTAAAAACTAAAGTTGAAATAACCACTTTCTAATAAAAGAAAACCTGAAACTCTTCCACAAAACCATTCTATATGACAAAATAAAGTAAGTAAAGTGGTGATATTGTGCCGAGGAGCTAAGAAAGTATTCATTAAAAGGGGGAAGTACTGCTTCCAGTTGCTCTCTATAAATATGTCCATTTTCTGAAATTAAAGATGGTTCCTTCTCCATCTTTTAATAGAAGCTGGGACAGAATCTTGTGGAGGAAAATATTCTGCCTGAGAATCCATGACCAAGAGTTCATGGCCACATAGTTTCTGTTTCTTTGGTAGAAACAAAATGTAGAATATATCAGAAGCAAGAAACCTAAAACACTATTTGTAATTTATTTTATATATGAGCATTTGTGTTTCACCATATGTGTATAATTCAGGTTTCTAAAGTGTCCCATGTCTTTGGATGGAAGAAGACTGATGCATAAAATTAAACTAATAAAATGGCAATAATGCTTCTGACTCTAAGGAGCATAGTTAAGATACCTATTTTTTTTTTCAGTTAGTCATACAGTCTTTAAAATGAGTCACTGCTGTCTTTAGGTCAGCATATCTACAAGTACATCAAATGAGCATTGATTTCTGTTTTAGCCTTTGAAATCCATGGAGCAGAATGGGCCAGGACTGGAGTATAGAGTGAGCTGGAAGCCCCAGGGAGCACCTGAGGAATGGGAAGAAGAAACAGTTACAAACCACACCCTGCGGGTGATGACACCTACTGTCTATGCTCCTTATGATGTCCAAGTCCAAGCCATCAATCAACTTGGTGCTGGGCCTGAGCCTCAGCCAGTGACACTCTATTCAGGGGAAGACTGTAAGTGGTTCATTCTTAAATCCTAAGCATATCAAGAAAATTTTCAAGTTACTGCATTTGTGTCAACGTTTTTCAATACCTCCTGCTTGCAAAGATAATATATTATCCATGAGACAGAAAAATAAATATGTGGATGCCTCGAAGTTAGGGTTGATCTTGGAGAGAGCTGGTCAAGATAGAATGTTAAAGAAGTCCTTTTGCTGGGAACATGTAGCTTGTTGACAGAGTGCCAGCCCAGCATGCACAAAGCTTTGTGTTTGAAACTCTAGTATGATGCAATTCTAGATGTGATGGCAAATGCCTATAATTCCAGTTTTTTGAAGGTAGGAGGCTAACAGATAAGAAGTTCAAGGTCATCCTTGACTACATAATACATTTGAGGCCAGTCTGGGCAACATGTGACACAGTATCAAAACAATAATAAAGTTGTGAAAGCAAAGAAGAAAAAAAACTAAATCATAACAACAAAACAAGTGCTTTGAAAGTTACAGCCTTATTCAAGAACCTGTTAAAATTCTTTGTGTTTTGAAAATCAAAGACCTAGAACCATCGCAAAACTCTGTGAGAGAACATAATAGTCATGGGGTTTCCACGGTCTTATTAGATGTACCCTTTCTTATCAAGGGCTTCTTAGCAAAAGCCTGCTACAACTCCCTGGACCTCATTTGCATGCCTGGAGACTGCCTAACACAGATGAGACACACATCCAGATTTGAATATGAATTCTAACCATTTGAATGATTTTGAAATAGCTGTCATGAGGTCATATTATTAAATACTAATAACATAATAACTGCTGCAATTATACTTCCAGAGAAAGGAAAGACTTCAGTGGGCAACTTTTCACATTAGGAGATATTCTTATTTTGTTCTAGTATCTGGAGTCATGGTTTGAATCAAAAAGGAAAGGTCAAGAATAATAATCTCTTGTATTACCAGTCTTCAGATTATTATACTCAAATAAAAAAGATACAAAGAAAATCATTTATAAACAATTTGTCTTGCTGGCTCCTTTTTAGTAATCTCGGTTGTATAGAACACAATGACAGTGCTGATCTCATAAGGATACACTAAAGTATATATGAGTTGATCCAGATAGAGTTTCTAAATATCTGAAGCATAGTGTATGCTCTACTGATGTTGACTATTGTCTTAGTTAAAATGTTTTTGCTGTGATAAACACCATGTACAAAAGCAATGTGTAGTAAAGGGTTTATTTCAGTTTATAACTCTTAGGCCAACACTCTTTCACTGAGGAAAGTCAAGGCAGGAATTCATGACAAGAACATGGAAGCAGGAACTGATGTAGAGGCCATGGAGTAATGCTGCCTACTGGCCTGCTCTCTTGACTAACTCAGCTTTATTATACAACCCAGGACCACCAGCACAGGTGAACTAGCACCCACAACGCACCAGGCTTTCCCAGATCAGCCAATGATTCAATAAATTGCTCCACAGACTTGCTTAAAGGCAATGTAATGGGGACATTTTTCTCAGTTTGAAATTGCTTTTTCTCTGATGACCCTGGCCTTTGTCAAGTTGACAAAATAAAAATAAGTAAATAAATAACCCTAAATATGACCAAGACAACTGTTGTTTTAATGTGAATCTAATTTTGAAATAATTTATGTTACTGAGTCTGATTTTTTCTTTTTATTCAGAGAACATTCCAGTGGACATGGCTTTAGATTTTCATTTGATTTTTCCCCATTACTGTCATCATTTCTCAATAGAATAGATAAAGTAACTCCTGTGGACTGAGAAATTCTTCTGTACCAAGAAACTGCTGGTATCATTTGAAACCAATAGCTCATGAGTGCATTCCCCAGACTAATTGTTATGAAGATCACTTTTGGAAAGAGATCTTATGAATCCTGTGTGTAGGTCATTGGAAGCTAATCAATCTTAAATGTTTTACAGATCCTAGTACAGCTCCTGTGATCCATAGCGTGAATGTTATGAACAGCACATTAGTTAAAGTTACCTGGTCATCAATTCCAAAAGAAACAGTACATGGGCTTCTAAAAGGATACCAGGTTGGTACCAGGATGATATTTTTAAGTAAATATTTGTTTCATTTTTATTCCCTAATTGTTACTATTGAATTTGTTTCTTTACTGAGAGTTTAAACTAATTTCAAGAGGTCAACTGAGTATCTATTACTATGGTTGCTGTGTTAAAGGGTTTGTATTTTCTTTGCAGATAAATTGGTGGAAAACCAAAAGTCTGTTGGATGGAAGGACACATCCCAAAGAAGTGAACATCTTAAGATTTTCAGGACAGCGAAATTCTGGAATGGTTCCTTCTCTAGATGCCTTTAGTGAATACCACTTAACAGTCTTAGCCTATAATTCCAAAGGAGCTGGTCCAGAGAGTGAGCCTTATATATTTCAGACACCAGAAGGAGGTGAGAGAATAAATGTGGAAGGTGCCATCTATGCAAATTACCTAATGGTTCTGTTAAACATTCCCTTCATTATTGATAGCGAATGTGCCACTCAGAGGAATTCACATTTTGGTTTCTATAAATGTGTTATCTCATGGGGGATTTTTTGTTTGTTTTTTTTTTCTAGAAATTCATTAGTTTATGAGTGCCCATTTATGATCTTGTGTTTTCTAGTGCCTGAACAGCCAAGTTTTCTCAAGGTCATCAAAGTTGATAAAGACACTGCCACTTTATCCTGGGGACTTCCTAAGAAACTAAATGGAAATTTAACTGGTTATCTTTTACAATACCAGATAAGTAAGTACAGATTTGAATTGGATTTAATCTACCAAAGATTCAATATTTGTTTGAGGAATTAGCTTGCTACATAATGAACAGTATTCCCTATAGCATAAGGATCAGTAAAATAAAGGTAAACGGTAGCCCGTGTATGTTTCAGTAAGAAACCTGTGTTTATTGGGACACGGCTAGTTCACCCATTTACACATGAACTATAGCTGTTTTCACTAGAATGGCAAATGTGAATTAGGGCAACAAACACTACATGTTTCTCATAATATTAAGTATTCACGGTTTATATTGTTAAAAGTTCTGTGGATTCCTATTTTGTAACTAAAACAGTGGGGACTAGGGGTGTATTTACCATCCATCTGTGAGTGGCTTTGAGAACTATGGAACAGAGGGGCAGAGTTAGTAAATAATGTAATGTAGATTCAAAGCACATTCAAAGCTCCATAATAAGACTGACTCTTCCATGGTGGGTGAATGATTCCAGTCTTGTGCCTAAGTATATTTGTCTGAGTAGAACTCTCAATTGGTAGCTTGCTAATCAGACAGGTCATGATGAGAGACTCAGAACAATCTCCTCTGCATACTTCTGTGTCACTAGATTGAACATGTTTAAACAAATTTAAAACACTTTTTTTTAAAGCCATAGCATCCCTACCTGAAATAGTCATCAAACATAAGCATTATGTCAAAATGAAAAGTGGAACTTCAGTCATATCTCAATGATAAGACGTAATGGCCATGAATTGTTAAGTAGCCTGGATTATAGCCATTCAGTCTACCCTGCTCACAAAAACCAACCTCACCGTGGCCCTGTTGTACTAGTCTATTGAGCTGCCATGTCTGGGTCACATATGAGCTTTGGGTTCCATTGATTGTTGCTGAACAGAGCACACCTGTTCAAGTAAATACAGAGGAAACCCAAGAGAAGCCCTGTTGCAGTGTTTTTAGTGCAGGCTTGCTTTGTAGTAAGTGCTTTCCCTGCCCTGTTCCATGCAACCTCTGCAGTGCATGCTGTAGTGTATATCAGTGCTCTTTTATGCATGAAGGAATTGACACACATAGTCTACTCTTATTTTAAGGTCACACCACAATGTTAAGGGCTGGATTAGGATCAATACTCAAGTCTGTGCATGTCTAGATTTTTGAGTTTTTAAGCCACACTCTTCAAAGGACCAATTTTTAAAACTGTGGACAAAACGGAAATATTTTAAGAGTTTTAAATTTTCATTCTGTTTAGCGAAGCTGTATCCTATCTTCGAATTTGTTTAAATTCAAGTTTTTTTATCTGTGTATAAGATTTAAATTTGATTTAAAAACTACTTCTCATAACAGAGTAGTTGAGATATTAATAATTACAATAGTCATTGTACTTCTTAAAATTCACTAATATTAAATTATTTATTTCCCTATTAATATTAAATGCTGGGTACATTTTTAATAGTGTTTTCTTTTTCCTTTTTCTTCTCTGGTCTAATTAATTGCTATTTGTATATACCAGAGTGGTATATACTTTCCCTATTCTTGTACTGATTCTAGTAATTATTTTAAATGAATCTGTAGTGTTTAATGGTGATAAAGTAACCAATTTATTTCCATCTTTACAATGTTTACACTACTAGTTAGTTTCTTGATGTAATTGCATTATGTAGAACAAGGAAGGTATTTTACATAAATAATAAATTTGCTTTTTATGAGTGCAGGGAGGATTTTTTGCAGTCTTTTTCTTGCCATGGCCATCTTCAGACCTTAAACATATCCCCACATAATTTAGCCTTTTTTTGCATTTAACATAGTGTTCAGAGCACAGTAGATATTTAACAGCACTTAATTCATTCACCAGTTCAGCGGTTCATTGATCCTCTATATGCTGAGCTCTGAGAGTTCCTGACTTTCAATGAGTTAATGGCAAGTTTTGGATTTATGAGGGTACAAATACAATGTATATTCAGGAGATCTCACACTTGATTGTTTTAATGTGTTTTTATTCTTTTGCCAGTTCAGACATGTTTATAATGAAATTTCATCCCTCTTACTCCTCACTATCCTGCTATCCCCTTCCCTGTCCCACTGAATCCCCTCTTCCCAACATATCCCCTCCCTGCTCCCTGCTCCCATGTCTTCTTATGTGTATGATCCACTGCATTTAATTAGGGTTGCTTGCATGAGCATGGGCAGGAGGTTGTTTATGGAGAAAAGGTGATTTATCTGTGATTTTGCCATTGAATTAAGTGACACCCTTCCCCCAGGCACTATTGATTGTCAATATTCCCTCAGAGCAAAGTGGGGCCTCATGAACCCTTCTGCCTTCCATGCTGAGATATTGAGGGGCACACCCTTGAGCTGGTAACCATAGTTCCAGTGAGTTCATCTTTCGGAAAGACACTATTTCAGAGCAGCCTTCCCCCACCTATGACTCTTACAGAGTTAGAGGGATGGTTCTCCAGACTTAGGGTGAGGGTTCTTCTGTAAAATTTACTGACCCTTTTGGGGAGATGGTATGATTTAGATATCCTATTTAAAGATGATCACCATACAGTCACTTTTTCTCTGCATTTTGAACAATTGTTAGTTCTCTTTTAACAGATTTCCATGGCAAAAAGAAACATCTCTGATGAGGGCTGAGAACTGCATTAATCTATGGGATTTAAAGATAAATGTTTAGAAGATAGCTTGATATCATGTACATTTAGCAAAATAATAGCAGTACATTCTTCCCTTGGTCCTATGACCTTCCTAACAGTGGATTCTTGGCCAGATTTACAATACAAGGCTGTGATGTGTACCTCAAAAAACAGTTGATTACTGTATTATATTGTTACCATTATTACACCAATGGGTATGTCTCACCAGATAGATCAGAACCATAGTTTCCAGGGTTCACACCTTGGTAAAAGTGCTGATGAATTTTCTCCCCAAGCATCTGGTATAGTACTTTCTGGAACTAAGAAAGCTAACTATCAGGACGAAAACTTCCAGGTCACTTCCAGCTTGAATTTTTTTTTCTGTACCTCTTGACCAAAGTTTGTCTTCAGCAATGGGGTCTTACCAGCAATTCCTGGTGGGCATCTAAGAGAAACAGTAAGAACCTCTATTGGTGTTGGGACCTCACGATTTTTTAATTTGCTCTTCTCCTGGTTACCCACATGCAGCATCACACTCTCTGATGTGGCTTGTCAGTGACAGCTCATTCCAGCAACTAGTCAGTCAAACAATGAGGGGAGTCAGCAACCCAAACTCCATAGCATATTGCATTGCTAAGTTACATTCAGGAGACTGGGAATACTAAACATATGCTTTATTTTGTGACACCTCCAACACACTAAGGATGAGGGACAATTTTGTCCCCAGTCTAGGAACATGTCTGCCGACTTGAAGCTACAGTGTAAATGAGAAGCCCTAGAAGACATAAAATAATCATTGTACTTTCTTATTCATTATCTTAAACAATAACAAAACATGAGAAGTATTTATATTAAGGATCCATTCCATAATGGAGAAGTGTCTAGCATGTATAACAAACTGGGAAGGTGATTGGCCCCACCATCATTGCATGGTGACTCAGAGTCAAATGGCTGTGGTTTGGAAAGTCCTAGCTTACTAGACACTGGAGTTGCTTTCCGGGAAGGATTCTACTATTTTCACAACCCAGTCTTCTTTAAGTTGATATAGTGATAGTAATTCTGTGTACCTGGAAAGAGCTGATAGTGATGAATAATGATGGCGGCTTTTTCAATAAATAGAGAAAAATACAACACACTGTAGCTTCAATTGTGAAGAACTTGGAAGTACTAATGATCATGCTTGTTTCTTCAGTAAACGACACCTATGAGATTGGAGAATTAAATGAAGTCAACGTTACTACTCCAGCTAAATCTAGCTGGCATCTCTCAAACCTCAACGCGACAACCAAATACAAGTTCTACTTGAAGGCATGCACTTCAAAAGGCTGTGGAAAGCCAATAAGTGAGGAAAGTGTCACACTGGGAGAAGGGAGTAAGTAAATGATGCTTCTGCATGCTGTGACTTCACACACTGTACTACAGTGCAGGCACCCAGTCTCTGTAAATTAGAAACGACTGACCCACATCCAACTGACCCCCTTTGTAACACTGACACAGATACAGAATTTACTGATCCTGTCTGAAAAGTTCACATTGGTTCAATGTATGGGTTTCTGAACAACAACTAAACCATAGCTTATTGTATACAAGGTCAGGAACATACTTCTAATTAAGTAAAATAGTGGACATGGGTTCAAAGTTTCTCACAAGGTTAGAAGAAGGATATTTTTCTTTGGAAAATATTTCTGTCTAAAAATATGGTCTTTTACTTTGGTAGATATTTTATAGAATCTAATATATACTACTTCCATGCCTTGACCCATAGTATATTAATTCGTATGTCAAATTTGATTTTACTGTCTGGTGGTTCAAGCTAAGTAACAATTGAAAATGACTTACCAGTCTGTGGTCTCACATGTAGCCCAGTTATAATTAAATTATGTTTCTATCTTTCCCCTATATTGTAACAATATACCTTGAAAAATTATTTCTCCAATGAAAATTTTAGGATGTTTCCTTCCTACTCTCTATATAATATCTATAGTGAATCAAGACTGAAATAGATTAAGTAATAAGGTAAAACATATTCAAGAACTGATGTTCACATAAACAAGAAAGAGGGCCTTGTGTGGGGTTCAGAGTGATCAGGCACAGGAAGATTTGAGGGAAGAGAAAGGAGTTGATGGGAGAGGGCAATAAGGGAAACAAAATCATTTATTCACAAGCAGTATATGGCAAAGGTAATTCTCTGAAGATTAGGAACACAGTTAAATCAATGGAAGAAATACCGGGAATAGGACAGTGGTGAGGAAGAAAACCAAATTGGGCATCACTTATTAATGACACAATTATGACTCACTCAAATGTGTGAATCACTACCATTCATTGTACTCCTGCTGGGAATTGTTACTCTCTGAACTTTACTAGAGGTTTCTCTCTGTTACTGTTTCCATCCTAGCTACAAAACTTTGGGTCTATTTTCTCCTCTAAACCTGAAGTTGCTTATATAGGAAGAGTATTTTCAAATAGCATCACTCCCAAACCCATGAGTAAAGGACAAGTAAAACACTGAATGAAATGAAAAACCCATTAATCTAGTAAAAATGTTAGACTTCTAGATAATAACAATGGTCTAGTCACTAAAGAAGAATATTTCTCAAGGGTACAAACTGGCATCAAATTTTCAATTCACAGTATTCCAAAGAGTAGTTAGTGGTCTAAATACTCAATTTCCATATTGTTCATACAAGATATCCAACCACAGAGATAGTTGCTGTTTTGATAGAAGTGATAACTTAACAATGAGGAGAAATATTAGCCCCATTCTTGACAATAAGGAACATGGGAGAAAAAAAAAAACACAGAATTGCCTTAGCCATGCTCCACATTATACTACATACATTGGAAAACTGGGCTTTTTACATTTGTGCTTAACAAACTCTCTTAGAGAGTGGAAGTGTTGCTGGGTGGTTTCATAGCAGATGTCACATCTTTGTTGCACACCGAAGGTAGAGCTAGCATGCTTCAGTGCACAAAGGCAGGTTGCTTCACTATCCCATGTCGGGTATTAAAACTGTGCCATACTAAGGTGTCTGTGTTCTTTTCCAGAGATCTCCATTTTCAGTATTCCAGCTACTGCCCTTTCCCCCTGTTGACACTGATTTCTCTTCTGTAGACATATATTGCTATGTTGTAAATTATTGTTGCTTTTCCACTGAACTTTGACATAATCTTTGAATATTATACAGTTCTACAGAGATTTATCTCAGCTTCACTAAGAACTCTGAAACTGATAAGTTAAAATTAGAATCCATTGCTGCAAATATTTCTTCTCCTTCCTTTGACTAGGGAACACAGTTTAAGACTCTGGTATTGAAAGTTTGAGATTTAACATTTATACTTTTGTTTTCTGGTTATCACTCCAGTTTGAAGGTGTCTCTCTAATTAAAGAGGGGAAGAGGATGGAGTTAGAATATGCTTTTGTGTCATTATAGGTTTGAATAAATCACTTTGCATTTCTGTTTTTCAAAAGCTTGCACTAAATGATATACTAATATTTCTGGTATTTAAAGTAAAAATTAATTCCATTCTATTATGATAATCCATTTTAAAAGCTTTGCTGCTCTGTGTAACTGGCTTTATTTCTTCTATGGCACCATTTTTAATGAAATCTTTTATTGTTCAGTAGTCATATAATCAACTTTTATTCTGTGATGAAAAGTTATAACCAAGTATTTTTGTATCTTATGCCCACATAACCAAGGGTTTCATCATCCATCATCCATCATCCATTATACTCTCACTGGGAATCTTATTTCATTTCATGTGTAAATTATTTACATTTACCAATTTATATTTTCTATGTTAAATTGATTCCTAGAAAAAATATGAATTTAATGCCAAAAGTATTTACATATTTAATCACAAGATCAGAAATTAATGTATATTAATTAAACTGGACTCATTTTCATCTGTTACTCTGAGGTTCAATGATTAACTTAGTAACATATTATTGATAACTTCTCCTGGAATATTATTCATCTTTTTCATACATGTTCCAAATTTCAGTGAAACCATTGCATTTAAATGTATCTATAAACCTGCACTTAATCTAACTGAAGATTCTAATTTAAAATACTTTATATGTGAATATACTATGATGCCATATTAAGAGAACATACTGAGATCATGGCAACAATGTATTTATCTATTTAATGAAAATATAGTTAAAATCATAATTATATTTGTAATCATAAGCCAAAGGCTATATATTCAGCTTTGAAATTAGCTAGCTGTGAAAATTCAACTAATACAAAAATAACACAAAATTGGAAGTTTTTCTCTTTTTTTTTTGAATCTGTGTTTGGTTTTGAGCCATTCATATGAAGGCAGATTTATAGTACCATTTCATCAGTAAATGGTCATGAACTGACATCATTGCATTTATTCATTTTCAACATTTTAAGAGAAAAATCTTGAAATGTTAATTCCTGGGTCCACTGATGATTCAGGAGCCATTTAAGATAAAAATGCCAAAATGATTTTTTTCATCTCAAAAAATGATATACTTTTTTTTTTACATTTCTCTCCTGCTTTTCAGTGATTAAAATTTATATGATTTAACTGTGTACCTTTCTTAGGTAAAGGTATCAGGAAGATAACAGAAGGAGTAAATCTTACCCAAAAGATTCACCCTGTAGAGGTACTTGTGCCGGGAGCGGAACATATTGTTCACCTAATGACTAAGAACTGGGGTGATAACGATAGCATTTTTCAAGATGTAATTGAGACAAGAGGGAGAGGTGAGAAATGAGATGGTGTGGGCTGTAGTCTTAGACAATTTACTATGTCCTGTGTATTAATTTTGCATATATATTATATTAAAAAGTACAGAGTACACTAGATATAAAGGTCGTAATTTCAATTTTATTGGCATTCATAGTATTTGAAAATTACCAAAATGAAATCATATCACAATGATCTGATGTTTCCTTCACTGGGTTTGCCAGAGTAGTCACCTGAATGAATTTTATGCTAATTAACACCTGTCAATAACAGAAACTAAGAAAATAAATGGAAGCAAACCAGAGCTCACAGAGGTGCCGTGATTTGCTTGTAACCCAGGCAGCTTGTGCTATGGCTTTCCTGCTACTGCTTCTGCGTTTAACTTCACTATCCTTCTGATTCTCATCTTCAGAGCTTAATTCAACTGGACAGAGCCTCTTCCCTAGTAAGGAAGCAATGGCTTCCTAGTGTCTCCCAACAAAATGCCTTCAGAATACCTTATTTCTCGTGGGCTCAAAGGAAATATTATTTACTTATTATTTTAAAATGATATCTGATTGTGCCCCGATGTTACACAATATCCCGGACTGATTCTAGAAGTGGATCAACGCTGTACCTTCTCTCTGTACAACAGAATATGCTGGCTTATATGATGACATCTCCACTCAAGGCTGGTTCATTGGACTGATGTGTGCAATCGCTCTGCTCACACTGATATTGTTAACTATTTGCTTTGTGAAGAGGAACAAAGGTGGAAAGTATTCAGGTAAAACCATGACTTAACGTGATTTTTCAACTTGGAATATCATATTTCAGGAATTGGTCTATGTAAACTATTTTATAAAAATTATATAGATAAAACTTTATAGTGCATATATATATATATATAGCTAAAGAAAAATATTTTAATTAAGCAACCAAAGGAAATATGCATAGTTTATAATGCCAGTTTTTAGTAATTATTTCTCTTAAAGCTGGCTGGCCTGGAACTCACTAGGTAGACTAGGATGACTTCAAACTCACAGAGATCCATCTGTGTCTCTGCCTTCTAAATGCTGAGATTAAAGGTCTGCACCGCTACACCTGTCTATTTTAGTATTTTAAAGAGACTGCATGGGCTAGGGTGATGGCTCGGTTTAGGGTGATGGTTTAAAGTGCTGACTTGAGGGCTTGAGTTTGGTTCCCAGCAGCCATGGTTCCATAATAGCCTGTAACTCTGACTTTAGTGGGTCTGATGCCTCTGGTCTCCTCAGGCACCTCCACTCACACAAACACATAAATCAAATACAATCCATCTTTTTTTCAACATAATATTTTTATTGATTGTTTGGGAATTTCACATCGTGTGCCCTGAGTACACTCACTTCCCTACCCTTTCATATCTGCTTCCCAACCCTGATGATCGCCCTCCACAAAAGAAGTTGTCCAACTTGTGTTGCCCATATATTCACTGGAGCATAGTCATACTCCCAGTGGCCAGCCCCTTAAGGAAAACTGAGTCCTTCCATACCCATCTCCCCAATAGAAGCAATCAGTTGTGGAGAGCTACATCTCAGCATACTTATCACTATTTTCTTTTGCAGTAGTGTCAATGACTGCAGACTCACAGTTGTGAAAGTGGGACATAGAAAGCTTCTATGACAACCCCTACTCTACAGCCCCACAAATGAAATGAATCTTTAAGATAAAATCATTAAAATCGGTCCTTAAGGATCATAATGCTTATAAACTTATGTTTTCTGTTCATAGCTATATCAGATATTGAGAAGGTACATTATTAAGTCACACATATGTTTTAATACCCTTAAAAGGAGCTCATTTATTTATAGCATGTCTCTGCTTCTGTCTCTGTACCTGGCTCTGGTGTTCTGTGCTGTTACATTCTGGTAGAAGTGGCTCCACTACCCAGCTATGTTAGGGTTCACCATTGCATTGCAGAGGGTGCATTTCCTATTACTCTCCTGGGTAAATCTATTGATTGCACTACCTCTTGAATTAATGATACATTGAATAAAAATGAAATCACCCTAATTATTAACTTATTTTTATCTTAATTATATTCAACTTGTTTTTTAAAAATATACATTGTTACTATTTTTGTTTCCTGTACATGGTGCTTTTACAAAGGGAGAAAGTTTTAACTCTTGCATCTCTCAGCTTAAAGTATTCAGATTTAGAAACTGTTCGTTATTGGCTCCTGGTTCATCAAGAAAACATTTACTGAGAATCTATCATATACACAAAACCATAAAGAACACGACATAAATTTTCATGAAATAGCATGAGTAATTGACACAGCTGCCATTTCAATTTTCCTCTAAAATCTAGCTTGTATCAATTATGTTCACAATGACTAAATGGATATTCCGGATCATTCATTAGAAACTTTAATGATAGACAGCTTTCCTCTTTGATTATCTTTTTAAAAAATAACATTTATGAAGTATGAAAGTATACATGTTCTGAAGCCCTCCCTCTGTCCAGGCTTTAAAACACAAACAAACAACTTCTCATATTGAAGGACAGCTAAGAGTGAGCAGTGGTGAATAGCATCTTAAAGATAACTTGTTTGAGATTTTAAAGGTGAGAAAATCAAGAACCCACCTCATGCCCCTGTATTTCAAATAAAACTAAATTACTCTGGGGGCTGGAGAGATGGCTCTGAGGTTAAGAGCACTGACTACTCTTCTAGAAGCCCTGAGTTCAATTCCCAGCAACCACATGTTGGCTCACAACCATCTGTAATGATATCTAGTACACTCTTCTGTCATGCAGGCATACATGCAGGCAGAATACTTTATACATAATAAATAAATAAATAAATAAATATTTTAAAAAAAAAACTAAATTACTTTTAATATGGAGGGGTGTGAACCTTTTCCAGTGCGGCTATTCATGTGAAGGTCAGAGGTTGGCATCCATTACCTTCTCCAATCATCTCCACTGTATTTTTTTTTAACACAAGGTTTCTCACTAACCTGAAGCTTACAAATTTAGCTAGACTAATTTAGTTGACAAGCCTCAGAGATCCTCCTGTTTCCACCTCCCCAGAGATGGAACTACAACTGGCTGCCATCAAGTCTGGCTTTTTCATCGGGTGCTTGGATAAAACATAGGTGGTCCTTATACTTGTTTGATAGACACTTTATAGAAACTGAATCATCTCCACAGTAATAATTATATATTTATAATGCTTTGGTAGCTCTGATTAATTTGATTATCAAGATAGTTTTCATTAAAATATTGATGCAAAACACCCTAATGATTGATTTTTTGAGGGGTTTCATGACATAGGTCATTAGGAGCTTATTACATCTTCAAATAGTTTGGAGGGAAAAAATGAATATTGAGTATTTTGTGTTCATAGACAGAATGATCTAAGCTTGACTCTTTCAGTATGGCAAGTGACGATTTTATATGGAGGAATGACATGAAAGTCTGCCTGGTGCTTAATAACAGAAAAATAGAACCCAGAAAATCCTTTGTATTTTCTGATTAAATGAAAAGTAACTGATAAGTTATACCTATTGCTCGCAAAGCTAGTATCACTGGCATAAAAATTTGGGGCAATGTCTTTTGACTACTCATCTTTCAGCAGCCATGCTGACAGGTATTTACAATATCTTTTATGTTAGACTACTTTAAATTTTTCTGTTTCAGTAAAAGAAAAGGAAGATTTACACCCAGATCCAGAAGTTCAATCAGCAAAAGATGAAACTTTTGGTGAATACAGGTAAATGGAACTTGGTGTTTTGTGATCAGTTGAAACACTTTCATCAAGTTTGTCAAGTGGAGAAAGTGCTTTGTTTATAACTTAAGTGATGGAACTACATCACATTGACTTTATAAAGGAAATTTTACTAAAGGTTTCCTTACCCAACCTCTGTCCCCACTCCTTCCTTCCTCCCTTCCTTCCTTCCCTCTTTTCTTCCTTCCTTCCTTCCTTCCTTCCTTCCTTCCTTCCTTCCTTCCCTCCCTCCCTCCCTTCCTCCCTCCCTCCCTCCCTCCCTGCCTCCCTCCTTCCTTCCTTCCTTCCTTCCTTCTTTCCTTCCTTCCTTCCTTCCTTCCTTCCTTCTTTTTTCCTTCTTTTTCTTTCCTTTTTCCTTTCTGTCTACTGTTTTTTTTTTGTAAGAACTGATTTATTATGTGCAGGGGTGGAGGTGTGTTGAGGACCACAGTTTGGATGGCAGAGGGCATCAAGATTCCTTGGTTGAAGCTCTGTGGAAAACACATGTCACATGTAATGTCCCCATAAACTAAGTAATTGAAATGTCTTAAAGCCACTCTTAGTGTTGACATTATGGACCTGATTACTTTAGGTTTATATCCATACACACACACATACACACACACACACACACACACACACACACACACACACAGATTGCAACTCTTCCATGTGCATTTATAAAATAAAGAGGTTCCAAACTCAGCTCTATACATGAACCTAGGGCCAAAAAAAAACCCAAAAAAACAAAAAAAAAACCTGCCATGTTCAGATAATATTACCAACCAATTAGAATGAAAGACTAAAAAGTGAACAACTATTTCTGCATGACAAGGATTCTGGGAAAAGAACCATCTAAGAGATAAGTTAGTACTTAAAGCCATAGAGTCACTGATAACTGCTTGAAGAGCTTGACTCGATGTATGAATGTAATCAGGCAGAAGCCACACAGCAAGAAGTCTAGTACAGAAGCAGCGCTTGAGGAGGGACTGTGATTCCCACTTCTCCAGTTAGACACCTCTGCCCCATCCTATGCCTATCATATGTCTTAGCTTTTCTTTCTTGAATTGCCACCATTTCTTAGATTGTCTCTACTCTATTGTAGTCAGGAAAATTATTATAAATTTCAGACTTATATTGATGTTGATATATATGATCCAGAATCCCTACCAAATAAGAAATCTAGCTGACCTTCGCTGGCCCATCACTGAATCTGTCTGCATGGCCAGGGATATGAGGAACTTTGAGTAGATGACCTGGAGTAACCCATACAGATCTGACCATCATCATGCCTCTGCTTGGCTCTGTGCCCATAGCTTCTCTTTCTGATGATTAGATGCTTTCTTTTTATGCTTTTATATTTCTTGACAAGCAAATAATGGGAGAGAAAGACATAGGTGGCTGTAAGGTAGGGAAGGAAAGAAAGAGAGAAAGTGGAAGGGGAGGAAGGAAAGAAAACAGGAGAGTAAAAAGAAAAAGGATGTTAGCTTGGGAGAGTTGTAAGTTATGGTCAGTGCTGTTATACTGATTGGACTTTGCTTCATAGTTATCTCTGAAATGTGAAACTTAGAATAATAATTGGATATTATCTCCATTCCCCATGTGAAATAAATCCAGGCATGAGTTTCTGGCCTATGGTCTTCAGGAGACAGGCTTTTGACAAGAATTATAGTCTCACCTGGAGGTTTGGCTGATAGTGGATCTGCTTCCATAAGTGTGTTTTGACAGAGCTGGGTTTCATTCAGATCTATGGGTTAAGAACTTCAGATTTTGGCAAGCCAGAGTCATCCTCAGTTCCGTACCATGTAGAACTATCTCTGGGACATTTAATAATACCTAGCTTCAGGCAGAGCAGAAACATCAAAGCGAACACCCAAGTTGCAATCCATAGTATGTTGATACCCCAATCTTAGAACTTACATCTCACTGCTGTAGTATATTCTACTTATTATGCTCGCTGAGTCAGTAGGTTCAGCACACATTTGAAAGGAAGACATTACACAATTGCTCAGTTTTCATTTGGCAGCATCACTGAGGTCTCAGAACAACTGTCCACAAACATTTTTATAAGGGAAACAAAACAAAACAAACCCCTGAATCTATTCCTTGTCCAAAAACTTATTTGTCTATACTTTACTCTCCTTTCTTTGAAAGGCACATAATTTCTTTTCCCTACATTGTTTACAATTTCAGCCTTTCAATAGTCAATATGTTTTCCAGCATTTTATTCCAAAACTTCACATTCATCAGCAAACTTTTGTCTTTTCTGTGTTTCAGAAACTTTCTTACATGCTTTGCCCTTAGATATATGTCTTTGCTACTCATTATCTGCCCCCAAAGCCAGTGCCACCTCTTTTTATTTTGCTTTTAGAACCTCAGTGTCCTAATTCTGAAGCATCTTGAGTTATGCTAATGTCAAATAGGGACATTCAAACTTTCCCTTCCCAACACTGTGTCAAACGCAGATGGTTCTTGTCATCTATTCACTTAGGAATTGGTACTTACACTTTTTAAATTAGATATGTAGAAAAATGGTATAATTTTGTAGATATTTTTTACTTCAGCTTTGTTTCTTGTAATGAGTAAAACTCACATCAGATAGTATATTAATAGCATTCATAATTATTTATATTTTATTTTAGAAATTGTTATTTCACAATTCCATTGGATATACAGTACTTTCTTCACACCTATCCATTATGTTACCTTTTCACCTTTAAGTTCAAGCCCTCAGTCTTCCTAACAAATGCTTCTCCTACTGTGATGTGTTCCCTCCCCCTCTGTGTGTGTGTGTGTGTGTGTGTGTGTGTGTGTGTGTGACAGAGAGAGAGAGAGAGAGAGAGAGAAAGAGAGAGAGGTGTGTGACCTGCTGTATTTAATTAGGGTGTTTTAACAGTTTTAATCAAAGAAAAATTTCATAAGAAACTAAATTTGATCAGTTACACTAAACAAAAGAGAAAATTTGGAAGGGTACAGGAGTTTATATGATCAAAATAAAAGATAAAAGATCAAAACATGAACTCAGAATCAACAGGAGTGCATAAAGCAAGGAAAGTAACATGTGTCTTCTGTCTTAGACCAAAGAGTAGCAATTGCAAATGGCAGAACTAAGTGACTTATAAAAAAAAAACAGCAAAACAGTTCTCACAATTCTGGGACTGGACAATAAGATCCAGATCAGGACAGAATGAGTGTGTGCTGAGAGGTAACCATCTCACTTATGCATGCCCTTTTCTCTTATTCTCCCCCTGGAAATTGCAAGGCAGCTTTCTGAAGGCCCTTTCACTAGGGCAAATCCCTTTCATGAAGGCTGTTCTGTGACTAGTAACCTCCAATGACCCCACACACCATTGTCATCCGGCTGGGGTGAAGCAGTTCAGCTGTGAGTTTAATGGGCACACAGGTACCCACTCCACAGCCTCAACATAAATCAACATGTTGCATCTTCATGTCTCAAAGAAGCTCCTCATTTAAAAGGGAAGCAGAAGGGCAAACAAATAGAAAAGTGTTCCTCAGTCACTCAGAATGAAGAAAATTAGTTATGGCTTTTAAAATACTTATTTGGGGGTGTGTCATTTCAGCTGTCGTTTGTGTTAATATGAACAAGGTAAAAATTATAGAATCTGTTAGCACTTGTGAAAGAGTCTGCTGTATGTGCCTGTGAATCTGAACTCCTGGGGAATGGCTCTGTTTTGTTTTCTAGTGACAGTGATGAAAAGCCTCTCAAAGGAAGCCTTCGGTCCTTGAATAGGAACATGCAGCCCACAGAGAGTGCTGACAGCTTAGTGGAATATGGAGAGGGAGACCACTCCATATTCAACGAAGACGGATCTTTTATTGGCGCCTACACCGGAGCTAAGGAGAAGGGGTCTGTTGAAAGCAATGGAAGTTCGACGGCCACGTTCCCACTCCGAGCATAAGCACAGCACATTCATGCACCGTGGCTGGCTAGCCTAGACCTCCCCTGTCTCTTCTGGGGAGCAAAGCCTTTTACAAAGGAGTAGAAACACGTGTCCAGAGGTTGACATTCTGACATTCTGCAATTTTGCTGAGAAAAATAGCACTGCCTTCAAAAAGAAAAAAAAATCAAAATCAGATGTCAAACACTTCAAAGCCTGTGTTTCATTTTTGGTTTTGTTTTCGGGTGCTCAAAATGCAGAACACAAAACAAATCCTGTACTTAGATCCACTTTGACTGAATCCAAAGTTCCTGTTTCACGTACTCCACATCTGCCTGGTTCTCCTGTTGAATGTGTGTGCATTAACGTTGCTAACTGTGTGGGTTTCTCTCTGGATGCACAATTGTACTTAGTTTGTAAGAACTATTTTAGTGACTTTGATTCACTACAGGTTAAAAGATTGTAAGCAAGCAAGCTGGTTATTTAAAATATAAAAAGGAATATGAATGTCTTATTGAACACTTCATGGAATCTATACAGTCTAAAGTTATTATTTAAAATTTTAGTAGTAAAAGTTGTAGATGATCATGCAACATGTATTTATTGAGCTCCTAACTATTTGCCCAGAGGCTGCCATCTTTATGCAGAGTTACAATGTTTTCAGTTTTTGGATGATTGTCTTTAATTTCTGTCAGTATGGTAACTCTGCTTCTTCCTCTCTCTCTCTTTCTTTCTTTCTTTCTTTCTTTCTTTCTTTCTTTCTTTCTTTCTTTCTTTCTTTCTTT
>CABHPP010080628.1:0-65841 GCA_902168425.1 Peromyscus attwateri | reverse complement strand
ACACACACACACACACACACACACACACACACACACACACACACACGCGCGCGCGCGCACACGAGAGAAAGACAGACAGAAAGTGATTGTATTGAGTTTGCATTTAAGTCAAAGTTGCATTTAAGTAAATGCAAGCTCATTGCCCACATGTAATAATAAAGTTTACCCTGAAATTCAGAGTTTTGCATCCAGATATTTATTCAGACATTGTTGCTTTGAAGAAATAGTTTCAGATGAAGTTAACATTTTTTGAATCAGTACATTTTGTGTAGAGACAAACTATCATGGAATGTAGGAGGGCTTAGATGATTGTTTAAAGACCTTAGTAATAAATAATGTTATAGAAGGCAAGAGAATTTTCCAGCAAGCCTCAAACTACTTTTGGCCACACTTTCCATAAATATGGTCTTACCAAGTCCAATGAGCCATTTACAACTGAATTAATTATTCTTTCTGCATGTGTCTCCTTCTCTCTCTCTCTCTCTCTCTCTCTCTCTCTCTCTCTCTCTCTCTCTCTCTCTCCCTCCCTCTCTCTCTCTACACACACACACACACACAAACACACACACACACACACAATTATTGTGCTGAGACAAATTCCACATATATGCACACTTTTATTTACAGAGAACTATTGGTTCTATTTTTAATAAGAAAGTAACAGTTCTGAGCATTTTCATTTTGCCCTTAATAAATAAAGCCTAATTTATTTCAATGTTTTCCAGGATTCCTCACTTTTACATTCCTTAGCTGCCCACTGACTATTACAGTATGACTGTCCCAATGTTATCATGATCATCACCATGCATCAAAACACACAATTTATCTCATGTTTAAATCATATTAAGTATAAAAATCCTCTCCAAATCCTAAGCCTGCCACAGAAGAAAGCAATGGAAATAATAAAATAAAAGGAAAAAGACCCACATTCAATTTCCAAAACAAAAACAAAACCCAAAACAAACAAATGACAACAAAAACACTTTTTATCATCTTTCCACTATGACTCCGATGTCACAGCTTTGAACTTTAAGTTCTTTAAGTAACATTTCACTTGTGCAGCCTAAGGACACTATTTTTAAAGATGGCCTTGCTCTGGTGGCATCTCTGATGAGCATTTTACCCTTCTAACTGTCAGATCTCCTCTGGCCATGACTCCTGGGGTATCACTATGGGGGTCCTATCATCCTGACCTAGCAGGATAAAATCCCCTAGCTTCCATGGATCACTGTGTACTTGTAATGGTGTACCAGAATTCAGAGTCCTTGAACCTGACCAAAAACACATTATACAAAGAATATTTGCAGGTAAAGATGTTTGGACAAAATGCTACATTGCAGGATACACAGCAGCTCCCAATGTCGGGGAGGTGAGTGAAGAGGTGGGAAAGATGAAGGAGCAAAGTGTTTTGGGTTTTTGTTGTTGTTGTTTGTTTTCTTTTTAATTAATATTCTTATTTATTTTATTTTTTTATTTCTTTCTTAGTTTTACTTGGGGCGGGGGCACTACAAGGGTGGAGGTTGGATACACAGGGACTGGGAAATGAGTGGGATTGGGGTGCCTGATGTGAAATTCCTAAAGAATCAATAAAAAAATTATGTTAAAAAAGCATTACAGCTATGACACACAAACCTATTTGTTGTAGGCCCAGTTGGGTTTCGTGCATACCATCTGCTTCCACCCATGTATTTATTGTTGTGTCTGAGTTCATGCTGAAGTTACACTGTAGCTCAATAAGTTTTGATTGTGTGTCATGCTTATACTGTCTTTCTTCCTTTCTTTTTCTGTTGTGTCAAAATTGCAAAAAAATATTTTACCATTTGAAATGATTCCCTGATTTGCAAATCTTTTCAAACAACATTTGACTTAAATGCAAGCTCAGTAGTGAACAGTGGCATGTTTTGATCTCTAGGGCCAAGTCTTTCTTTTTTCCTTAGAAAGATAGTATAAAAGAATGTTAGGCGTGTGTGTGTGTGTGTGTGTGTGTGTGTGTGTGTGTGTGTGTGTGTTTGTGTGTGTATGCATGCGTTCACACATTTTCACTTATTACATAGGAAATTTTCCTTAAGAGGTAGAATTTATTCTTAAATAGTTTAATGTCCACATCATGATACCCAATCAATTCCAACACAGTATTTCACAATGACCTGCTTGAAGGTAGCAGTATCATGTAGCATTTATTTTATCATGTTTCTTTATGACAATATCAAATGGACATGTGAAGGTAATAAAATGGTGGTCATATGGGCTTACCTATACAGACAGACCTTTTATAGAAAATAGTCCATATACTTTCTTTTAAGGAGCATTACTAAATTTTATCCTTAGATCTTCAAAAACAGAAACCCATGGTAAGTTGCTTGATAGAATTAATTAAGAAAAAGAGTTTCTGTCAGTCTGAACATGGAGGCTTTAGTTCCATTTTTCTACTGTCATGTTGGAGGGCACTAAAAAAATAACAAGTAAAAAAGAAAAATTGATTTTTAAGGGAAACAAGGTGACATTGGGAAGTCCAGACACCAAAACAGATGGAGTGGGTACCAGGAAAATGTAAATGATGCTGGTACATGAGGAAGAGTAGAGCAAGGCTCCACAATTTGACACTCTGTCCTGATTAACAAAAGGAAAGATGAGAAAAGTGCAGCTCCCAAAGAGTGAGAAGTGCATACTGCACGTCAGAAACACAAGGTTGCTATTTTATGGCTAGTCCTAAGAAGTGAAGACTGAGAAGTAAGTGATGATTTATAAACAAAATAAGAGTCAGTTTTAGAGAAATCATACTTGTGTCTATAAGAGTAAATGAGAATAGAAGCTTTGCATTGTAAATATTTTAATGAGGTATTTATTTCATTTAACTAGAAAGAAAAAAAGCATGATCAAACAGACAAAAAGTGATTCTAAGAAATCAGAAAAATAAACAAATCTCCAAATATTTTGAAGCATGTCCTAGCAACTCTCAAAAACAAATCACTTGCAGCAACCTGTAGAGGGTGGGACATTCATTCTTTTCAATGACATAATGAGAACTGATCAGACTTAGAATTTGAAAATAAAATATTTGTAAAGAAAAAATTTGGTATTAAAAATAAGAGTAAGTGTCATCAGCCTAACGTCTTTCTACAATGGAACTTGTAATAAAATGGTAATAAAATCATTACCAGGGATAAATTATAACTAAAAGCATTCTAGATAGCAGAAATAGGAAGGATGCTGTGGGATGGTCTGTATGTCAAATGTGTTGCTCTGATTGGTCAATAAATAAAACACTAATTGGCCAGTTGCCAGGCAGGAAGTATAGGTGGGACTAACAGAGAGGAGAATGGAGAGAACAGGAAGGCAGAGGGAGACACTGCCAGTCGCCGCCATGACAAGTAGCATGTGAAGATGCTGGTAAGCCACGAGCCACGTGGGGAGGTATAGATTTATAGAAATGGATTAATTTAAGATGTAAGAACTAGATAGCTAGACGCCTGAGCCATTAGGCCAAACAGTTTAAATAATATAAGCGTCTGTGTGTTTATTTTGTAAGTGGGCTGTCAAACTGCCAGGGCTTGGCGGGACCCAGAGAGGAAACTCTCCAGCTACAGATGGATGGCAAGAGAACCAGAGGAATGGACAGTGAAGCATGGAGTGTGAAAGAAAAATCTGAAGAACAATAAAGTTATCATAAAAATAAAGGAAAATCTTGAAGGGGAATGAAAAAAATCAACGCATCAACTTCTGAAAAACATGTTGGAAACATAGAATGGGTTTGGAACAGCAAAGAGGAGATACAGGTAAAAAATCGAAAGTATTAAAAAAAGTATTCTGCATTTTGAATTAGTTACTGGAGATATGAATTCCTAAAGAGTCAATGAGACAAAATAGGGTTCATATTATAAGAATGACTTAAAATTAAGTATTTGCTGTAGACGAAGTTTTCCTGTGTCCCGCCCAGTCCCACAGCTGCTCAGACCCAAGTAAACACACAGAGGCTTATATTAATTACGAACTGTATGGCCTATGGCAGGCTTCTTGCTAGCTAGCTCTTATAACTTAACCCATTTCTATTTATCTATAGGTTGCCACGTGGCTTTGTGGCTTACCAGTACTTTCACATCTTGCTTCTCCTGGTAGTGGCTAGAAGCATCTCTTCTTCCTCTCCTTTCTTCTTTCTCTCTTTCCAGCTGGAATGTCTGGCCTAACCTTATTCTGCTTCATCATTAGCCAAACAGCTTTATTTGTCAACCAATCAGAGCCACACATATTCACAGCATACAGAAAGCCATCCCATGGCAATTTGCACCATAAAAATCATTGTAAGTGACACTAATCTGTAAAAACCTGGCAAAAATATTTTTATTCTATAAGTGATAGAAGAAAGCTAATTGACGGGTCACATTATGATGCATAAAAAGGAATTATTATTCTACATTTGATATTACACTAGATTTGACCACAATAATTTAAATAATAATTAAAAGTACACTGAGCTAACCATTTTCCTCTTAATGGTGAAAATATCCAAAATTGGGACAATTCATCTTTATTAAAATTTACTCTTATATATTTCTAGGTAAAAGTCACTTATAGGAATTTATCAAAATTACAATGGCATAATTCCAAAATAAGGAAGGTATAAAATTAATATTGTAGAATCACTTATAGCAGCAAATTATTATAAAAATTCAGTTTTATAATAAGAGAAAGATTTTACTTATCTGTAAAATGGACTGAAGAACACACTATAAAAGACTTTTAGCTAGTCATATGGAAGAATTATTGAGAAATATTATATAGAATGGTATAAATGCACAAACAGAAGTACGGTTTTGGAGAAACGTGTTTGTGTTTGTGTAGTGAGAGGGTATAGATGACAATGTGAGTATACAGATAAATGGATAAACAGAGATGGATGGACAGATGGATGAACAAATGTGTGTTGTGACTGTCTTGTGTCAGCAGCACAGATGACATATTTGTGTTTCAAAATGTTAGAACTCATGAAATAATTAATATATTTGAAAACTGTGGCAGTTTTGTTGGTGGAAATTCTCCAAATGTCATGATTTTGTTTGATAGCTGCCTGTTGGCAATCAGGTTGTTTTATTCCAGTCTTATTTTCTAATATCAGTTCTCAGATCTGCATTACAGTTCCCACAATAATATACTAAAATGCAGATTGCATATGGGGAGAGGTTACAGAAGTCAGAGAAGACACCTTGAAGGCCAAGGCAGCAGGCGCTATTACAGGCATAGGTAAGAATCTCTAGGGCCCAGACAAGAGGTCTTATGACCATAGTGTTGTCAGGCAGATATAAAACGCAGGTCAGTCCAGGTGACAGCCCATTAGAGGTCTGATTTGAAGTAGGCAGCTTGTCACAAGCAGGACAATCAAGCTTCAGCATGGGCTTAGACACAAGAGTTCTCTAACCAATTTTCCTGAATGAGGCTCATAACAAGTGACTGGTAACTAGTCACCATGCCTACCACCTTAGATCTCAAAGTCTTCTTTTCCAAAGATAAGTCTGTGTGTCAGAGTTTTTCTGATCATTTTCATGTGTCATTATTTATCACCATATATGCCATTTAATAATTCGTACCTTCAGATGTGCTAGCAGATGGCAGTTGTTTACTTGTGTCAACAAAATAAAGAGCCGTTCTTTCTTGGCACGTGTACCCAAAATGAAGTAACTTGGGTCAAAGTCTTTGCTTTCTAAAGTGGAGTCATTCAAGGTGAAGCTCTGCCTGCAAGTTTATAGTCCACACAACATGGATTAACCCAGTGTAGACCTAGCCCATTCTCCCCAGTGTGGAAGTAGATGAGTGGATGAATAGACAGAATTATGCTGCCTTCTTTTTTTAAATTAAACTTCTTTTTTATTTATTCTTTGTGTCTTTTGCATCATGCATCTTGATTGCATTTATATCCTGTCCCTTTGTATTTGTTCTCTCCCCTTGAAACCTCTCCCCCAAAATAAAATAAAATAAAATTTAAGAGGAAAAAAAAGGATAAAGGAAAAATCTTGTCATTGAAGCTGTAGTGCGACACAGTGAGTCATGCAGTAAACCCTTTATCCATATATCTGTACATGCAAATGTTCATTGCAAAGACTCATTGGTCTGGTTCGAGGCCTCTGGTTTCCGCTACACTATCTTTGCTGGTCACTCACTGGGACTCTTCTTGGATATCCTGTTGTTTCTCTGAGTTGTAGAGATCCTGTAGCTTTTGTTCTATATGACTGGCCCCTTCACATGCTCCAGAAGATCACAGATGGGGTAGATGTTAGGTGGGAGTTGGTAGGCCAACTCTCATAACCCAGTTCTGGGCCTAGGTAGTTTCAGGGTTGGTCAGCCTGACAGCAATCCCCTGTCTTCACCACTAGGGTTAGCTCTCCAGCATTGCCCTGGCTAGTTCACCCCTTGCAGGGATGAGCAAGGGGTGGGGACAGTTCTACTGCTTTCATACCTCAGGGTTGGCTTTCCCAAACTTACAATTCAGGGTCAGCTGTACAGTGTTGTCTGGGAGAGGTGTAGAGGCCACTCTCCTCAGTGCTGCAGCTGGTAAGGGGCAGGGGCAGCTCTCCTCCTCTTATGACCTCAGGGCCAGCTCTCCTACTGGCAACAGATGGTAAGGGGTGGGAAAGGGCATATCTTCCTCTCCCACACCATCACATGGTAGATGAGGGGAGGGGCATATCTCCCATGCTCACAACATAGGGGCTGGCTTAGCCACAACTTGCCAGCAGGGTTAATTCTATGGTGCTGCCCAGGTGAAGTGCTTACTGCCTGCTGGAACTGGTAAGGGGGAGGGTCAGCACAGGTGGCAGGGGCAAGGGTGAAGGGCATCTTTCCCTTCCCCTCATTGCCACATGGCAGACAAGGGAGATGTGGCCCGCTCACCTGCACCTCTGCCAACAGGGTCAGCTCTACTGTGCTGCCCAGGAGAGGAACAGGGCTCCCGCTGTCCTGATTGCTGGAACTGGTAAGGGGGAGAGTCAGCTCCCTTCTCTGTCACAGGCAGTAAGGGAAGCATCTCTCCCCACCCCACACCATTGAATGATAGACAAGTAGTGACGACAGTTCTGCCACACTCACAACTTCAGGGCTGGCTCACCCATACCTCTGACAACCTGTTGGCTCTATTGTGCTGTGCAGGTGAGGCGCAGGGCCTGCTGAGTGCTGCAGCTGGTGAGGGTCAAGAGCAGCTGTCCTATTCCTATGACCTCAGGGCCAGCTCTCCCAACTGCCTCAGGCATGGGGTTGATGGGGGGTTATCACATCACCATGTGGTAGATGAGGATCAGTCCAGATCTCGCACGCTCATGTTCTAGAGGCAGCTCACCTGTGTGTGTCCACCCCCACACTGTTAACAGGGTCAGCTCTGTTAACTGTTAACTTGTCTGATGTACTGCCCAGACAAGGTGCAGGGCCTGCTTTCATGACTGTTGCAGCTGGTAAAGGGGAGGGTCAACTTCCTCACCAGCTGGAGGTCATAGGGCAAGGGGGAAGGACATCTTTCCATTGTCTTTACCACCACACCACAGAAGGCTATACCAGCTATGCCTCTTTCATGCCCTCAGGGCTGGCTCACCTGTGCCCCTCTCTACAGGGTCAACTCTACTATGCTGCCCAGGCCAACCTTCTTTATGTAACAAAACAAATAAACAAACAAACACTACAAAACACAGAAGTAACTTCTATTCATTTACTAGAGAGAAATCCAGTGGATGGTACTAAGTTTAGAGGGACAAGGATGACACATAAATTATGGGATATAAAAGAGTTAGCTGTTTTGAATTGTGAACTACATAAACAGAATATTGAATCAAAACATAAATAATTTTAACCCTGGACAGTTAGTAAGAATGTAGCTCATCCATAACTCCTAGATGAGTCAGGACAAACATCAGAATAATTTCAACCTAGCTTATGAATTGGAGCAGTTCCTTCTTCACTTCAAGTTGAGGTTTGCAACCTTAGAACACTCAGAAATCTGGAGCTGAAGTCAAGCTCAAGTGTAGTGCAATGTTTTTTCTACCTTCCTCTAACAGTACCCACCATTGCTGATTTCTCCAAGTCCAAGGGATACTCAACTGTCAGTATTCTTAGGAGCTTTAGGTCACACAAGGTCTCCTTTTAATTTATGCATTTATATTCCATGTATCTCTTTCCCTGCCATTGCAATAGATTTATATCATAAAGGCAATCAGAAGTTGTAACTTTGCCATGCTGAGCCAAGAAAGACAAAACACCTTGCCCTAAGGTCACAGTGGGTGAGAACAGAAGTGTCATGTGCACGTCTTGAGTTTGTTCAATGTCTTTGCCAAATAGCATCTCAAAAGAATTATGATTGAGATGAGCTTTTTGTTGCATTAATATACAGACCTACAAAATATATTTTAAAACATGCTTTTACTTCTTATTAGGAAAATTTTTTTCCATTTTGGATTATGTATTATTTTAGACTCAAATATTTTCGTATGTTACTGTTGAAGAGAGGGAAACCGAGAAAATATCCATTTTCATTCATACTTCACCCACATTTTTCCAGTTCAGTCAACAATTTGATTTAAAATTGCATGTTTGTTGTGGAATATTAGTTTGAGATGTGTTACATTTGTTTATGTGATGAAATATTTGTTTAATGATACAAAAATATGTAGCATTCTTTAAGTTGCAGTTGTTTAACTCTGTAAAGCTGTGTTACTTTGCCTGCCTAAAACACCTGATTGGTCTAATAAAGAGCTGAATGGCCTATTGGCAAGGCAGCAGAGAGAAATAGGCAGGGCTAGCAAGCAGAGAGGATAAAAAAGAAGAAAAATCTAGGGAAAAGAGCAAGGAGCAAGAAGGAGAGAAGGATGCCAGGGACCAGCCACCTAGCCAGATGTCCAACCATGGAGTAAGAAGGAAAAAAAGATATATAGAATAAAGAAAGGTTAAAAACAAAAACAAAACAAAACCCAGAGGCAAACTGTAGTTAAAGAGAAATTGGATAATTTAAGTTAGAAAAGCTGGCTAGAAACAAGCCAATCTAAGGCTGGGCATTCAAAAGAAAGAATAAGTCTCTCTGTGTTTATTTGGGAATTTGGGTGGTGGGCCCCCAAAGAGTAAAACAACAAAACAACAACAACAACAACAACAACAACAACAACAACTATACATGCTTAGTTTAGTTTGAGTGGAAAAATAAAAACAAAACAAAACAATAGTAAAACTAGGTATTTCCAAAGCACCTTATACTTTTCTTACTTACACAGCTGACATCATAACCCTTGAATCCAACAGTTGGAATTAATGAAAATAAAACTTTCAGAAACACCTTGGATGTGTTAAGGATCTATAGCGTACCATCATTCTCTTTAAAATTAAGGTATTATCCTTAAATACTGTTTTAAGGATCGTGGTCCTTTATTTCCCCCACAATTTGTTCCCCCTATGTTTTTATTTTCAATGTTTATTCTTTCGCTAGCTGTCTTCTAACTGGCTAATGACTCCGAATCATCTGTATTGTGGACTGCCACCACAAAACCCCACAGTGAGTGGGTGACAAACTGCAATCTTGTGTCCTTTAAATTAAAGAAGTTGTAAAGTCAAAGATTAGGTACCAGCACGTGCATGGGCTACTGAGGACTCCTCCTGGCTCCAAGGTTGCATCTAATTGATGTGTCTTCACATAGTGAAAGAGGCCAGGAGTTCTCAAACATTTCAATTACAGCACCACTAAACTCATTTGTGAAGCCACACTCTTGTTATTTAATCACTTCCCCAAAGGCCACATTTCCAAAAAGCATTACTTTGTGTGAATTTCAACATGATATTTGGAGGAAGCGGGAGAATCCAGCATTTAGCATTACCAAGTGCTCCATTTTTCTGATAATTACATATTCTTGCCCTCTTACCTCAATTAGAAACTGATGAGTCTTTGAGTTACAACTTGAATATTTCTCATTTCTTTATTACTTCTCCAATTAACATTGACCAGTATCATGCCCACCACAAGAATGCCTTGAAGTAGATTTTGGTGAGCTCATATTTATTCTTCATTGACTACAGTTTGTATTCCTTCATGCTCAATTCTGTGTTCAAGAAGTTAAAGTTTATTCTCTTGTCTTTCAATTTTGCTGGATATAGATAGTCTAACCCTACAACAAAGTTTATATTCTGTCCTTTGTGTCATTTCTTTCTACAGGGAAACAACATTGCTTTTGTGACAACTCCCATTTTTCTTAATGACAATACAAAAAGGCATATCCAGGCCACTGGAAAAAGACACATGCTCCATATGGTAGTTGATTGAAAACATTAACATGTCACATCTTCAGTCTTAAGAGCTCACAATCTAATTGTAGAAATATCAAGATATAAAAATAGCCCCAGGATAAAGCAACTATTCTTTCAGAGACATGCTGTAATTACAAGCCAAGCCCAAGGGATGGCATGACTCATTGTAGGCAGGGGAACAACGTAAGAAGAGCTGGACACAGTGGAATTTGAAGTGTCTCAGAATTTTATTGGATTTTGCCAGGAGGCATAAGATGTTTGGGGAATAGAATGGATGGGACAAGTTCAGTCCAAAGTTAAGTTCTAATTTAAGGTTAATGACAGGTTTGAGGAATCATGAACAGACCAGTGTGACAAGAAAATAAGGTAGGGTAAATAACTGTCTGCAGTGAAGTATTAGTCTAAAAGTTACACATTTGGGATTTGAAGAGGGAGAAGAAATGTAAGATGTTTTAGTTTAATCATATCAATCAACTGAGGGAGAAACAGAAGATCATCATTCTACATTACCAGTATTTGTTTACAGATAGAATCACAATCAAGGTCAGAATCTCTCCCAGACATAGTTGCTTCCATACAACAACAGCACAGGCCATGGGCAGAAGGGCACTTAGGACAGTGGGAAGATTTTTTTCCTTGACTCTGGAACATTCCTTGAAGTAGGTGCCAATAAATGAATGATTAGAATCATGTAAAGATCTATTCATAGAATTTTTTGGGCTTTGAGAGTGAAATATCCTGCACAGGCTCATGTGTTTGAACACTTGAGCTGACTCTGTTCTTTAGGAAGTTTGTGATTCCTGGTAGCTTAATCATAAAGCACCTGCACAGTATGCCCAAGGCCCTGAATTTCACCCCAATATGGCACCAAAAAGAGTAGCAATTTAACAAAGGCAGATATGCAAATACTTATATCACCTTTTAACTTTAAACACTCCAAATAAGTAAAGCCCCAGTTATTATGTCACATCACATAGACCAACGCATGTAGCTGGAGAATTTCTCTCCAGCTCCCGCCAAGTCTGGCCAGTCCTGGAGCCCACTTATAAAATAAACACACAGACTCTTACATTATTTAAACTGCTTGGCCATTAGCTCAGACCTATCATTGTCTAGCTCTTACTCTTATATTTAGCCCATTTCTATTAATCTATACTTTGCCACGTGGCTTGTGGCTTACTGGTACCTTACATCTTCCTTGTCCTGGCTGCGGCTCCAGGCAATCTCTACCTCTGCCTTCCTGTTCCCTCAATTCTCCTCTCTGTTAGTCCCGCCTATACTTCCTGTCTGGCTACTGGTCAATCAGTGTTTTTTATACAGAGCGATATCCATAGCAAACGCATTCCTTGATACAGTATCCTATTTTATTACTACTCAAATGTTCTGCTTTATCTTTCACTCAGCAACTCCACATTCCCACTGGAGCTGGTGTACATTGTGGGCCATGCATCTCTTCACAGGTACCTGCACAAACCTCCAAAAGAAGAGAATTATGGTCCAATTACATTTTCATAACTTCTCTAATTTTAATGATTTTTATTTGACATACACCTCATTCTCAGTAAGCACACTGAAGACCTGTCAGCACTTTGGTTCCTAGTCTGTGTGTACCAGACTCTCTCTTGTTACCTAGAAACATCACACAAGCTTTATTACCTGTCTAGAAACATGGTTACCTTGTCAATAATCAAATAATTTTTTTGTAATTTTTTGAAAAATGTTATTGTGGGAGCAAGTGCCTTCTCCCACCAATAATGAGTAGAGATTAATTTTAAATGCTTCACTATTTAATAGCATATTATTAATTTTTATTAAGCAATATCTTAATGGTACAGATTGTGATAATTACACACGTGTACAATATGTAATGTTTCAATCATAGTGGCTAACATTTCAAATCCTTATGTATATTTTTTAAAATTTTTATGTGTATATAAATATTATATGTATGGTTCAAGTTAAATGATCAATAAGAACATGAACTCTTTGCTTTTCCAGTAAGGAAAACTTTCAACTAAATGACATGAAGAAGAAAAAAGTATGTTATTATAATTAAATAAAGTCAATGAAATTAATTGATAGTATTATTATTAACAATTGGTGTGTTCTAAGCATATTTTTTCTAATTAGTAAAATCACAAAGTTTTTTATCTTTAATATTTGGCTTGTTAAGAGCCAACAATATTAATTGAACTGATTTGTTCAGTATAAATGAAATTTATACATTCAAATATAATACTGTAAATCATAAATATATATGACTGTATTATATCAAAATTCAACAAAAATATTTAAGGCACATTTAATCAATTGTGCCTGCATTCTGACATTGGACATAACTATTTTGATGTTATGGTTGAATAGTTGAATTGCTGATTTTCTTCTCTATACTCTAGTTTTCTGATTGATATTTTGCTATTTATAGTTGAACATTCTACTTGTGGGGATTTCAGTCTATTTACCTAGTAGCTTTAGATTGCTATAGGGTTGTTTCCATCTTGAAGCTATCATGAAAGGATCTGTTTTGAGCATTTGGTTACACACCAAATGCTCTCCAATCTTGTGGAGAGGTTTCATCTTCTCTTAGTTAAATATCCATAAATGGATATGCTGAGTATCACAATACATGTTTTATATGCCACCACACAGCTGATTGACAATCTAGATCCACTGTTATGAATTTCTCCTATCAATATGAGCTTTTTAGTGATCAATATGTTCAATATGTGGTTAAAATATTAAAAAGCAGTAGTAATCTAAGAAAGAAAAGGCATTATTTTCTCCAGTGGTGTAGCCTCTTTTGAAGGTGCTCCACTAAACATTCTCCCACTCATGCATATGTATACAAGCTGAGTTAAACTCAGCTTACTTAAACCTGTACAAACACTAAGACTTGAAAGGAGAAAGGGAACTTAAGAAGAAGAAGCATTTCCATGGGAGGAATGGGGATGAGAAGTAAGGGTTAAAATTGACTAAAATAAGCTATGTGTGATTGATATATTGTGCACCCAAATAAACTTATCTGGGGGTCAGAGAACAGAACAGTCACTACATTAAACACGGGTTTAGGCAATGGTAGCATATGGCTATAATCCTAGCATTCCAGAGGCAGAGATTCATCTGGATCTCTGAGTTCAAAGCCACACTGGAAACAGCCAGGCATGGTGACACACACCTTTACTCCCAGGAAGGGATGACAGGAAGCAGAAAGGTATAAAAGGCAAGAGAACCAGGAACTAAGTTTGTTAAGCTTTTAGGCTTTTAGCAGCAGTTCTGCTGAGATCCATTTGTATGAGGACACAGAGCCTCCAGTTTGAGGAAACAGGATCAGCTGAGGAATTGGAGAGGTGAGGCTGTGGCCTGTTCTGTCTCTCTGATCCTTCAGCATTCACCCCAATACCTGGCTCTGGGTTTGTTTTTATTAATAAGACTTTTTAAGAATTGTGCTACAGTTATGTATATAAAAAACTATTACAGAATAAAAACTAAATTTAAGAAATAAAAATATAAATGAGTTGTGGGGGTGAGTAATGGTGATATCAAATTCTAGGATTCATTTGCTTTTGCCTTCACCTTCAGCATCTCAGAGAAACTGGAGAGATGGGGAGTTGGTATTACTAAACAAACAGGAGACTTACCTGAGGGGATAATTCTTCTTTTGTCTTTGTTTCTCTCTTATCCCTTTTATAAAACCTAAGACAAAAAAAATGTCTGTGTAAGGAGAAATTACCTCACAACCACAAGTTACATATTTTCCAGAAACAAATTAAAATCCTTACGCAGGAAGAACTCACATTATGATCACGTTACATCTTTTTCTTAAAAGTCCACAAGTGTTAAACATTTTCCTTTGTATTATTTCTCCCATTGTAACATCCTCACCCCAAAGCAAGGATTCTTTTTATTATTGGTTAACTAAGTTTTAAGCAAGCCAAGTATATTTCAATCAGTTTCTATGGTACTGGCAGAAAGCTGTTTGTGGTTTCAGTGTAGCACATTCCTATCCCATTTCTACTCTACATACCCTTAAACAAGCAGTCTAGCTAACCACCTATTTTCTTCTTTTTTTTCTTTACACACAATAGGGTCATTTGATTTCCTTTCACAACTTTGTTTTTTTTTTTTTCAAAGTGCATACCAAAACCTGTGATTAATTCTGTAAGCCTCATGACCAAGGAACTCGGACCTAACCTTGGTGTAGGGACATAATTGCTTGCTTTGTTCATCAGTGGGGTTTTCCACAGGTGGAATTCATGGGTCTATAATCCACGGAATTTCCCTGTTCTCACTTTCCATCCTCAGCAAGTCTCACATCTAGGAAAAGGGAGGGTGACTCCTAGCCTTATTTTTATCTTTTTTGTATCTCTTATTGGAGCAATTGGCAGAATAACCTAGACCATTTCCCTAATCATCTTTACTAACTGTACTAACCACCTGTATCTTTAAATCATTGACGCAACTAAGCATCATTGCTCTATAAAAATCACGTTCATTATTATCTGTAAGGAAATTGCCCCATGAGGAGTAGGATTTCCTCATAAAACAATCACACTATACTCGATACAGTGGGATTCTTTCACATAGTAGTCACACCGAGCCAGATACAGTAGGAACAGGACAGCAGTGAGCAGAAGGCACAGCAAAAGCAAAGGGCATTCGGGAGACAATCCCTGCCCCGAGCTTTGCCTCTCCCAGGTGCTTTCCTATTATAAATCTGTTCATTGCTGACTGGGGCTCCTCCAACATGGCCACCACCACTTCAGACACTGGGAATCCTTCCTGAATCCCCCATGGTCTTAGCTGCCATGTGTTCATCTTTTCAGCAAAGTAAATTTTTAAACAGCTAGACCATTTTCTCATTAGTTTGATTCTTGTTGAGTTTAACAGTTTTTATTTTTCTTATCCATTCCATATTCTTGCCTTTTATCATATATATTTTCCTATAAAATTTTCTTTATATTTAAGAATCTAGCATGTCTGAGCATATAGGTACTCATTCAGCATTGGAATGAAGAGAGTCTTTCTTCTACACCTGATAAATTTGCTCTGCAAAAATATTAAAATGCTCTATAAGAAACATATATAAACACATGGCTCCATAGTTATTATTGAATTCATCTAGACTACAAATAATTTCATTATGGTTCAATCAAATCTAGAATTCAGATATCTTGACTTTCACCAGAATGTAATGAGAAACTTCATGGAAGAGCAATTAATGTGACTGATCCTCAATGGGATACTAATGCAAAACCAAGTATTTCCAAAATTTGTTTGCATCCCTTCCTCAAGTTATAATATTATTTTATGAAAAGCACAGCATACTCACAAAACACCTAGTCCTCCTGCAAGAGTTGAGCAAACATATATTTAGTACTGATAGCATTATGAATAGCTGTGTGACTTTGGACATCTACAGAACTTCCCAAAGCCTCAGTTATCTTCAAAATTAAAATGCAAGTACTTTGTCCTTTCTAGAACCATGATGAAGATGAAAGAGGTGAAATATGTGTAACACTCAGCATAATAGAAGGTGCATATCAAGGACATAAAACAGTTTAGATAATTACCTTGACAACTACTATCAGGTTTATTCCTTTTTTTATTTTAAGTTTTTTTTTTAATTTTACCAACCATAGTTCCCTCTCTCTCCTCCTCCATCTCCCCTCCACCCCCTATACACTCCATAGAGAGGGTAAGGCTTCCCAAGGGGAGTCAACAAAACCTGGCATATCAAGTTGAGGCAGGACCTAGCCCCTCTGCCCTGAATCAAGATTTAGCAAGGTATCCCACCGTAGGAAACATGCTCTAAAAGGCCAGTTCATGTACCAGGGATAAGACCTAGAACCACTGGCTGGGGCCCCACAAACAGACCAAGCCACACAACTGTCACTCACATTCAGAGGACCTCATTCTTTTGTGATATTTAAATACTAGAATCCACAGTAGACCTTAAAGAAGCAGCAAGATAGAAATGCAGGTCTCGGCTTGTGTGATGGTTTTAATATTTCAAATATATATGAGGATTTAATGTTTTGTAGCACAGAATTTAACTTATTTCAATTGTCTTCTTTGTCACTCTACAAATGAGCTATGGTACCACTTCTTAGTGTCCTAGGTCAGTGGCTTCATAACTCAATAAAATGTTCCTTTCATAGTTACTGCATGCATTCACACCATTGATTTTTCTACACCACACAGAATGGAAAGGGATGGGAAGAGAAGAGAGGGGAGGAGTGCAGTGAGAGGGGAGGAGAAAGAGCTAAAACTGGAGCTGGTTTCTACTACTTCCTCTAACACTAGATTTTAATCCAAGGTACTTGGAATAAAGGGATTATCTCCCAAAACGTTATTTGCACACAGAGGGCAAAGGAGCCAGTGGGTTCCAAAGATAGGGAAAAGCTTGGACGTCATCCTGCAGGCATTCAGAAAATTTGTTCTACAGACAAATGGAAAACCCAACCCGAGGACTGATGTCCCAAGAACGATTTATCTTTGCTGTACACTTTAACTTCTTGTTGTGATTTCAAATAAGGCTCAGAAATAGCCCATACTAAAATATATAGACAAATTAGTTATCTGAACTTTTCAATGCAATAAAACAGTTCATCAAGTAATTAAAACTGCCATAAAGAATATATTTATATGTGGATATTTGGAAATGTAAAGCAGAGTACTGATTATATGTGTGTGTGTGTGTGTGTGTGTGTGTATTATGCACCACATATATGACTTTTTAACAATGCACACTATATAACGATTGTTACTTTCTCTGATACGAAATACCAGTGGCACTTTTCTAAAACATTACTAAAAATCCTCAGCTTAGTGATGTGAGAGATTTGGGTCCAGGCCATCCTTTAACTTGAAACTTTGGCTCAGGGCCACTCTATCTGCTTCTCTACCCCTCATTGATTTCTTTGCTTCTCACAGCATCCAGATATTTTCTAGGTTCAGAGCTCGGACATTATTACAAGTGTTTCCAGGCTCAATAGTTAACACATTTCCAAGGGAAAATCTGAGGGCACACAGACCTCATTAGCGGGTGTATTTGCAATGCATAAGCAGTGTTTATTTCTCCTTCCTTTCACAGAAGTATCTTTAAATGTGTCTCTGCTGGGGATGTTTGGTCAATGCCTTCAGGAAAAATGTCTGGCTCACAATTTCCATGAAGCTCACTCTGCAGCTCAAATGACAGGGTTTGCAGGGCTCTACTGCTTCAGGCTAGTGGAGGGAAGTTTTGAAGTCCCCTTTCCTTTGAATACTCAATCTGAATAAGCATAAATAGCTTGTTTATGAGCATCCCCCATTAATCTTTCCTGTTCCATTCATCCAAAGTGCTCCTGTCGCATCAGAGTAGTACATTCATTTGCTCATTGTCTACCTAAAATGATAGTTTACTTTCTCAAATACACTCAAGATTGTTGGGGAACTTGACTCTCCTCAGTTTTAGTTGTTGTTCCTTTGAATGTGCCTTTTGCTTTTGAGATCTCCTTCTCCCAGGGTACAAAGGGAAATGAAAGACCTGTAGCCTTCTGTCCTAATGACTGTCCAACTGTAGTCTTACTGAAGTAATTTCTTGGTTCACATTTCTGTAGCCCTCTGTAAGCTTCCCATCTACCTATACCTCATTCAGTTGTATGGAAAGTCTAAATTGATTCTTGATCTGAAAAAAAAAAAAGATTAGAATGAAAAAGAGAATGTAAAAAACAAACCAAGTAAATAAAATGACAACCTGAGATAAGACATAAACCAAGGAAAACATGAATTTATTGTCTCCCCTCTAAAAGCTTATTTTTTCTTGTCTGTAATTTGACAAACATTTAATGCAAGTGGAGCTCAGCTATTATATGCCTTAAATTTTTTATCAGGAAGACCAGAACACTTTACCTTCGTGTTTAAAATCTATAGTTTTCAACTGCATGGCTGAAAATCCTGATCAGGCAAAACCTCAACAAAGCAAGCTTTCAATGTTTGGTGTTTACATGTTAGTTTAGCACCAGCAGCAGAGTCTACTAAGAATAATAGCACCGTTCATCTCACCCTTTTCTGACAGGCCTTTAACTACAACTTAATTACTTTGCTTTTTGTCTGCAAGCTCCGCTCAAGGTTCTTGTGATATTAGAAAGGCTCCTTTAAGTACAATGAAAAGAGCATTAGAAGGTTTCTTCCTCTGATTATTTCGCAGAACAACATAGCACTTCATTCTGCCAGCAACTCCTCAAAACTATTTTCAATAAATGAAAGTCTTTATTTTTCTGTTTTATAAAGTGTAGATTAAACATTAATTAGTCATAGCTAAGTTCTGCTGTTTTCCTTTTACAGTGATCTTTTTACAGCTCATGCTTAAACAACACAAATAAACTTCTACAATGTGTGAACAATGGCACAGCCTTGTGTTTAATAAAGGGGAGGATGCCTGGCCGAGTCAATCTGAACTGCTTTGCAATGATTTCATGCTGAGCAATTATTTCTATTTTCCCTACAAGGTGGAAGTTTTAAAGGCATGAGAGAGTGTGTATTTTTACAGCTAGGGAAAAAAAATCTTATTAAATGGTCATGGTTTTCTGGATTTCATTTCTCCTTCTCCAAATACAGAAAATTGAAAGTGGTCAAACTAAATGTCTCCTGACCACAGTAGCTTCCTCATCTTGTGGTCAGCAGTGTCAATTCATGTCATTTTTGTTTACTATTATTGGCTTGTCAAGAGCTCCATATCTCCAAAAATAATTGAAAATGAAAACAAACTTTTGTATGTGTGGTTTTTCTCCCCAGCAACGTGTCAGCCTGGGAAAATACTCTCTGTTAAGAGAAAGTGGAGCTGACATATAATTGTTGCCGTTACCCGGCTGTTACTGACATTACAAGCTGAACCTTCCTTGGAGACACAAAACCAATTTTGATGTGACACTCTGAAAAGTCACCACTAGTACTTTACAAATAGTTCAAGGTCACAGAAATCTAGCCCTAGACTCTTTCAGGTGAGCCTCTGGAGGACATTTCTTCTAGGGGAGAGCTGTGTTTTTATTGATTTTTGCAAATTGTAGACTTAAAGTCTAACAAAGGAAAAACTATCAAGAGAAAAAAAAAACCCTAAGCACAAAATCAATGCTTTTGCATCGTGATTTTGAAAAGCAATTCCTAACAAGGATTATGTGAAAGAAAAGTCAAAATTCCACATTTAACTTTCCAAACTTGCATATAGGAACAGACAAACCCCATAGGATGCTTTACAAGAAAACTTGGTAAACTATTTCAGTTTTATTATTTAAATATGTAAGTTGTCTCTTAAAATCAAACTTTAAAATTAATTAAAATTTAATCTGCCCTCTCTAATATGTGGCAGTTTGCTTTAGGAGCCAACTTTTCCTTCATTGTGACTTTCAGTGTTCAATCACCAGTCTATTTCCTATAACCCAAACTCTCCTTCAGCTGAGTAACTGATGAGTTACAGGTGACTTCACTAGTCAGTCATTTATTGGCTAATCCAATCTCTTCCACTTTTCTACTTGCCTTTGAATTCTCTTATCAAATACAAACATTTTCAAGTTGATCAATCTTCTGAGGAAACTACATGAATGCCTCAAGACCCCAGTAGCCTGCTTTTGAGTATGGCTTGGCTGATATTCTGAACTAAACTGACCAGCAGGTAAAATGGATATTCTGACCCAAATCCTTAGCTGATCCAGGCTCTTGCTTTATAGCTATCAATGATCTGCTCTCCTTTTCAACTCACCAAGAAATGTGTTCTTACTCATGTGGATTGAATTGGCAATGATCAATTTCTGAAAAAAAAAATATATATATCCCAGGAAAAAGCCTTCTTTGGGGAAGACTTGATCTCTTTTTTATGGTCTTCTTTATACTTGTTTTTAATCATCTTATTGTTGAAGAACTTTAGGGCAAAATCAGGTTACATTTAAATTATAAAGTATGAGACTCACCATCACAATCACTGATGTTTCAAAGACAGACATTTTTTGTATTTCAAAACAATTTGCTTCCTATTTAAGTTGTATAGATACAATGTTCAACCTCACCACACAACCATATCTTACACTTCCTTCTCTAGGATCTAGTCTACGAGTTTGCCTGATCCTTCCCTTCACACACTTTCCCCAAACACCAAACCTAGTCTGAGTCCTACATACACCACCCTGGTCTAGTCTGCCTGCATCCCAGTCAACCTCTAGACTTCTGCCAGAACCCATAATGCCTGCCCAGACTGACAAGCCCCTTTTATACCCACTTCCAACCTCTCTACCAAGCCAGCTTGTGAACACCCTTCTGTAGAGTCTGCCTGATCCTCTCCTTCCTGAGCCACAGACTATCCTCCTCACTGGAACTCACTTGTGAGCCTCCTTGTTGAGAACGAGCTTTCACGGTAACATAAAGTGCCATGAAAACTTCCAAGGAGAGAACCAACTAAGAATTCTACCAACCTATAATGTCTATGGACCACAACAACGACCAGCATGGCTTAATAGCTCTAACTGTACAGCATTGACATATATACCTTGGCCATACCAGTGGCTCTCCAGCTGGACATAAGAACCACTAAATGATAGGAAAATTATGCCTGGCACTAGAAACCTAGAAAACTAATGGAGGCTAGTGGAGTTATGGATCTTGGAGGATAATTTAAGGTTTCCAGTTTACTAAATCAGCATAATCTCTAACTATATTCCTAATATTTGTCCTTTTACCATAGATGAATGTAGTCTTCACTTCCCCATCAGCAAAACTTTTCTTTCCAGTAGATGGAAACCATTAAAACCATAACCCATCAAAATGTAGCTTTGTGGCATATTCCAACGGATACATCTACAATATAACTCCCACACCCTAGGCTCAGGTATCACTGTGAAAGCTGGGGCATAAATAGTATAAGAGGAAGAGGATTAGGGACTTTGGTCTCAGGCTGTGCTTCCTAGGAATTTCAGAAGCCACACACACTAATTCTCACCAACAAGACTGCTAAAACATGAACGGGACAAGGATGACACCAATAGATACAGTAAGGTGCATGAGGAAAACATCTTGAGGCCTCAACTCTACACAACAGAATATAAGCATCTAAAGAATTCTGAGAGTGGGAGAAGTAGCCCTCCCCAGGGAAGAGAACATCAATTGGTTATCCAATACCAAATGGTCAGCCTTGAAAATATATGCACAAAAGTTATATTACAGAGAATTAGCAGATCATAGCTATGTGTTCAGAAATATTTATGTATCTGTATACATATATTTATGTGTATATTTACATATGTGTCTATATGTACAAGCATATACACATGCATGTATATATATATATATATATATATATGTAACAGCAATTAATGAAGAAAGAGGCCATGAATGCTAAAGAGAGGAAGAAGATATATATTAAAGAGTCTGGAGGGAGGAAAGGGAAGGGAGCAATTATCTATTTATATTATAAACTCAAAAAGTTAAAGAAATGATTAAAACACAAAGTTATAGCCTGGAGGTGGTGATGCACGCCTTTAATCCCAGCACTCGGGAGGCAGAGCCTGGCAGATCTCTGTGAGTTCAAGGCCAGCCTGGTGTACAAAGGGAGATCCAGGACAGGCACCAAAGCTACACAGAGAAGCCCTGTCTCAAAAAACCAAAAAAAAAAAAAAATGAAAAAAACCCCACAAAATTATAGAGATAGATATGTAGATCCTACTCTCACAGGCACTCTGAAAACAAAGTTTCACAACTTTATATATGATCAAATCCAGAAAGACATTGTAATGAATACTCCTAAGTTCATCAGATGTTTATTATATGTGAGATATAATACACCCTATTTTTCACTATGAGTAAGAAAATGATTAAAATTTCTTGTCTGTCAAACACTTAGCCAGAATTATGGTTGTAACAGTGATTTATTGAATATTTCTTACATGCTGCACATTATCTTAGGTCTTTAAAAATGTTTATTTCTAATAATCACTGTAATCTTGGAAAAGTTAAATAACTCCAGTAATACAAAAGTAGAGACTGTACCGAAGTGGGAAGGTAATAAACTGTGGTGCAGTTCAATGATAAATAGCTTCCTATCTGTTGTCAGGACTCGGGTTCATCCCTAGCAGAAGGAAGGAAGAATAGAAGGGATAGAGAGAGGGAAGTTGAGGAGGAGGAAAGGAGAGGAGGAAGGAAGGAAGAAAAGAAGGAAGGAATCAGGTCAACTTTATTATTCAATCTTAGAAGATTGGATGATTGTTTTGTCTTTAATTAGATGTCTATGTGGTTATAATTTTGTATAGGAAAATTGGGGGAGAAATACTTGATGCAGGTAGTTCGAGATTGCTACTTTTTGACAATATGTATGCTCTATCTAAACAAAACTATTCAGTTGAAAAAATTAGAAAGGGAGATAAGTTTGAGTTGAAGAAACAAATAACAAGGAAAAAAACAAAAATGGAGATGATTTTTGCACTGAAGTATTAAAGTGTCTCTATAACCTGTCTGCAACATACTATACACAGCAAAATTTTTATCTTATATGCATCTCAATAGAGTAAGAAATTTAATTATGCAATCATTGTACATGGACACCTACATGATAGAATCCTCTAAATAAACTAACATAGTAGAAAACCTGAAGTCATACTACTTGGATGTTTTAATCCCAAATCCACCTAAATATTTTAGAGAACTTTGCCATAATTTGACCATCGTCTCTTCAGGCTTAGAAAAGCATATAATATTTTTCAGTTCTGAGAGGTAAGAGAAAATGATATATGAAATACGGCCTGATTCTTGAAAGCATGGTAATTATTGAGTTTTAAATTGATTTCGTCTCTGTGGAAACAGGAAGGTCAAACTTTTCCTTGGAGTCAGACTTTTTTTTTTTTTTTTTTTTTGGTTTTTTCGAGACAGGGTTTCTCTGTGTAGCTTTGCGCCTTTCCTGGAACTCACTTGGTAGCCCAGGCTGGCCTCGAACTCACAGAGATCCGCCTGGCTCTGCCTCCCAAGTGCTGGGATTAAAGGCGTGCGCCACCACCGCCCGGTTCAGACTTTTTTTTTTTTTTTAATTAAGAAATTTTTCTTTATTCATTTTACATACCAATCATGGATCCCGCTCTTCCCTCCTCCCATCCCTTCAGCCTCCCATCCCCCAACCCACCCCCCCATCCCCTCCTACAAGTAGGTAAGTCCTCCCATAGAGAGTCAGCAGAGCCTGGTACATTCAGTAGAGACAGTTCCAAGCCCTTCCCCCTGCCTCAAGGCTGTGTGAGGTGTCCCACCATAGCTAGTGGGTTCCAAAAAGCCAAGGGAATGGGATAGTCAAGCTGGAAGAGGGATGGAGTGGGAGAGCAATGAAAGAGATACCATGATACAGGGAGACATCATGGGGATAGGGAGAAACTGGGTACTAGGGAAGTTCCCAGGAATCCACAAGGATGACCCCAGCTTAGACTACTATTAGTAGTGGAGAGGGTGCCTAAACTGGCTTACCCCAGAATTCAGATCAATGAATACCCTAACTGTCATCATAGAGCCTTTCTCCAGTAACTGATGGAAGCATATGCTGAGATCCACAGCCAAACACCAGGCCGAGCTCCAGGAGTCCACTCAAAGAGAGAAGAGGGATTCTATGAGCAAGGGGCATCAAGATCATGATGGGGAAACCTACAGAGACAACCAAATCAAACCAGTGGAAACTCATGAAATTTAGACCAACGCCTGTGAAGCCTCTATGGGACTGGACTAGGCCCTCTGCATAAGCGAGACAGCTGTGTAGCTTGATTTGCTTAAGGGACTGCCTGGCAGTAGGATCAGGAGTCAGAATTCTTAAATTTCTGTTAGATGTTACATATTGTTGGTAATTATAGTCTCCAATAAATCACTGGCCTCTCTTCTTGTAGTGTAAATACACTACAACATGAATGATATAGAAACAAATACATCTGAACTCAAGTAAAAACCCTACACAAGTTAAAAGGGAGGGTCCTCCAGTAGGCGATAATTTGCCAACTTCTACCCAATTCTAAAAGTTCTAAGACAATTGATCTTAGATAGAATTTAATCATAGGTAATTAATAAATGGTGCATTAAGCCAAATACAATGATACACTTGAATTATCCACTTCATCATCATAGTTGCTATACCCTAAATATTCCTATAAAAATATACATCTCTTTGAGTCATTGTAGAAAAAAGGTATTTTTTTCTTAATCCCACCAGTAATCCTCAATTCCTCAATTTTCTTTAGAAACCATCTCTTAATTCCTTTCCACCTCCTGTTTCTTAAGCTTAGCCCCATTATTCTCAAGAAAGTATTCCTCACAAGGTGGCCAGTGGACTCCACATTGTAGAATCTAATTTCTAGTCCTTAGTCACCATGTTGCTATTACAATAATAGGTTGATATTTAAAACTATATTTATTATTTATATTTTTTTAAAAAGGTAAATGGAAACATTCAAATCCTCCAGCTGGGTTTGAAAGACCCTGTAGGACCAGGATCACGAGCATATGCAAGTGAGATACAGATGCAGCGAACATACACACATGTTCAGATGTCTGCACATCTGAAAACACCAATGTTGCTTACTTATTCTCTTTTAATAACTCTGTCCGGATTCAGTTTAACTTACAAAGAAATATACAACTTACAACTTTTGGAGGGTAGAATACACACTGAAGGAACAGCTAATTCCTTTCAAACTCAGGGGCTGGTAAGAGCCACACTTAATGCTGCTTCTAGCTGTTCAATATTAACTCCAGACAGTTTATTCCCTGAGTGATAGACTAAGCCATTGGGTCTCTTTCAGTGAAAGCAGAAAAGAAACAATGGAGGATGACATGATAGATATTCATGACATCCACCTAAGAAATGGATAGTAGCCTGCTTTACAGTAATATGGAAGCTCTTCAGGCAATGGCATAAGTCTATAATGTTCTTCTAAATTTGTCCTTACTTTTGAGAATTTCATACAATAAATATGATCATATCTATCCTCTGCAGCATGAATCTTAACATGTCTTATTAATGAAATCAACCCCAGAGCCAGGTATTGGGGTGAACGCTGAATGATCAGAGAGACAGAACCAGCTACAGCTTCCTCACCTTGCCAATTCCTCAGCTGATCCTGTTTCCTCAGACTGGAAGCTTCTGTGTCCTCATTCAAATAGATCTCAGCTGAACTGCTGCTCTAAAGCCTAAAAGCTTAACCAGGCTCTAGTTCCTGGTCCTCACACCTTATATACCTTTCTGCTTTCTGCCATTACTTCCTGGGATTAAAGGCATGAGTCACCATGCCTGGCTGTTTCCAGTGTGGCTTTAAACTCACAGAGATCTGAATGGATCTCTGCCTCCCAAGTGATAGGATTAAAGGTGTGTGTGCCACTATTTTCTGGCCTCTATATCTAGTGGCTGTTCTGTTTTCTGACCCCAGATAAGTTTATTAGGGTACACAATATTTTGGGGGACACAATATCACCACAATCCTCCATTCCTGCTATTCCCCTTTTAACCACCCCATATTCCTTGATATGCCCTTGTCCAAATTTCACGACTTTCTTTTCTATTTTTAATTTTTGCATAATCCATTAAATCCAGTTATTTCTGCCCATTTGTGCATAGGTATAGGACACTTTAGTTGCTCATGGAAAACCTACTGGTGGTCACATCCTCAAAAGGAATGATTTTCCCTCTCCAGGAAGGTAGTCACTGACAGTATACCCTTATTACATGTTGGGATACATTACTTACCTGTAGTAAAATAAATATGAAATAATGAAATTTTCAGGTAAATGATTGGAACTTGGGGGAAAGTGCTCTGAGTGATGTAACCCAGAAAGAGAAACATGTATGTTCTCTCTTATGTGGAGCCTAGCTTCAAATATTTTGTTCTGTGTGTTTAACTTGGAGGATGTAGTAGAAGCCAGGGAACTAAACTGCCTTTCTGTGGGGAAAGGAAACACAGTAAAGAAGTAAGTAAGCAGATTTTAGATAAAATGAAGACTGTAAATTGGAATACAGAGGAAAGAAAGTCTAATATAGATATGGACATGGGAATATGGAGAAGATCAGGAGGTGCAAGGGAAAGATAACCTAAAGAAAAGGTTTGTGAAAAGCCATGTGGAACTCTATTATTTCAGAACCCAACTGAAAAAGTAAATGACAGGATAATAGAACAAATTTGAATTTAAAGAAAGAAGGACATGCAGGTTCTGAGGTTTAATAATTGAAGTGGGGTGGGGGCAAGGGATGGAGGAGAGAAAGGAGTAACAGGGTAGTGGGTGGATTAACCAAAACTAAAGATGTGTGGAAAAGCTTGTTTGCAAGCTAATTTCAAAACAGCTTAAAAAACAAACAGCTGTAATAGAAATATATACTGCCTGGGTAGGCAATGTTACTTTGAGAAAACATGAATTATAAAATGAAAATTGTAGTACATGGCATAGGAAACTTGCCTATGAGCTATTGATTAGGGAAACTCCAGAGGCACCAAGACAACAGAGACTATTGCCATTGTCTTTGGTTGTCCTCTTGCTATAAGCACAATGTAACACTTTATTGCTGAGGACACCTTCCATACACTTTGTCTAGAAAACATAATGAACTCAAACTAGCCAGAAAACTTCCTCCTTGCTACCTAGTTTTCATAGAGAAAAAGACATCAAGGTCTTGCCCACTGCTGACCATGCATGCTATAATACTGACCTGATAGTCAAGATGTGGCCACTAGTGTAATAGTGGTATGACTATCATAGGTTATCTGTTTTATAATTAGATTTGAGGCCTGTTCCACAAAAAGGAATCTGATATTTGGTCCTGTAACTATTCAAAATTCCATGTCAGAGAAGTCTATAGGCTTTAGGGTAGAACCTGCTTTTGTTATTCTAAATTTTTATTCTATCAACTTGTCTTCTAAGTATTTGTTCTTGTACCCATAGACCTGGGCTGCTATCAACCTTGTTCAAATAATCCTCTCTTCAAAAAGAACAGTTGCTAAGGGGACAATAGAAAACTGGTCAAAGTACTGAGAACAAGAGACTGAGTTTTCAGCCCTAAATGTTTCAACTATATTAACCACTTGCCATCTGGGCTCAGGTAACATTTCAGAAGAGGATACAAGAAGAATGTAAGAGCTGGAGAATGGGGAGGAGTACATTAAATTGTTCTCCTCTCTACACTATAGGGCTGTCATACTCACAAACTCCTAGTAGCTGTAGTTACCTGCAAAAACTATATAAGATGAAGCCAGGCAAAATTGTGGAGTAGATGATCTTCAACTCTGTAACTTACTTTTCTATTTTTGTATAGTTGATAATTTTTTTTCTGTAACCCTCTTCATCAGCAATGACATGAAGCCAGAGGAAATGACATAGTTTGCATATAATTATGTACCTCTCAGTTACTTTGCTTTAGACAGGTGATAATAAACTTTTATTTTATTTAATCATTCTCATTTTCCAGACCAATGAAGGTACTTGACTCTAGTACACCTCCCCAATAAAAAAGAAACGAAAACCCGTAAACAGGTAAGAAGGATTGGTATCTGAAGACCTAGGTTCCCCTATCACTGTAAGAATCATTAATATGAAATTGCAATTGTGCTAATATAATTTTGTTCATTTTCAATTCCAAATTATATTAGTTTTCTTATACTCAATAACAAAATAGCTCATACAGGGTAGCATAACAAAATAATTTTATTTTCTTGCCTGAACATTCAAGTTCAACCCTGATTTTAGTTTAGTTTATTTTGGGTCATTGCTTGTTGGCTTACAGACTGGCACTCTTCTTCATATTCATGGATATCTTTCATCTGTGTAAGCCTTACTGTTATCTCCTGTGTGTTTGAATTTACTCTTATTTAAAATGTACCTAATAGGAAGCTCTAATGTAAATAATGAAAAGACAATGTAGTAAGTCTGGTAAAACCATTGTATAACATGGATAATTGTCATCAGCATTTTGATCTACAGTGAATATCATTATTAAAATATGAATGTTCACCAACTCTGATTAAATTTTGGTCTTTCTTGTATAATATTTGTTTCTATAACAAAATTTCAAAACAGTGTTTTGAAGAACATAACTTTTCTCCCACAGATCTGGTGATTAGGAAGTTCAAGATCAAGATGCTAATCTCTGGTGAAAAGTGTCTGGTTGTTTCATCACATGCATAAGAATAGAAAAGGCACATTCACTCCTCAACGCTTTATTTTAATAGTGGCATTAATCCAGTCAGAGGGGCAGAGAGTCATGGTCTACATACCTTCTATTAGGTTAAAGCTCCTAGATTATAGCCTTGGGAAAAACATTTCTAATACATGGATTCAGACCAGTGCAGTGGCATATTTTAGTAGGTCTCTAGCCAAGTGGTAATTTTAATAACTTCTTCAATGGTTATGTTTTCAACTTTGGGCACATCCCAATGACCTGCATGTTAGGGCTTCAGTAGATAGATGATGGGGCATGTTTCAACCTACAACAAAACATCTCTTATCACTACATATAAAATAAAAAATTTCTACTTAAAAGTTGGCTAAATTGATAGAACTTTGCAAAAGGTTAAATTGTATCAGTTTAATATATAGTCACTACTTGTTCCAAACTGTTCATTTAGCAGAAAAACTTGTTTTTTATCCAACTAATAAAAAGTTAAAATAACACCATGTTTGAAGGGGAAAAAAACTCTTTAGAGAGTTTCCAAACATTAAAAGGTGTTAAGAAAATATATACCTTATATTTTTAATAATAAAATTATTAATGTAAATATTTTTCAGCTGTTCACTAGAAAAAGAAAATGTCAGAAATTATAAAAACTACTGTCACATTAAATTCACAACATAAAATACTATGACGTGTTCAAAGAACCATCAAACTGAGAGTGACTCTACATTTTGAACATCACGATGGAGATAAGACTAAAGATGTAGTTTGAGAAAGGATCCTAAAATTTTGGACAATAGGCGCCATGATTGTAATTCTCAAGATCAGTAAGTTAGAAGGAGCTGAGGATCCGTCATGGCTGCTTATCAAATATAACTGGGAAAAAAACATTCAGAGCAGAGATTAAAATGGTAAGTCCCTTCTCCTTAGAGCCAGGTGATTTACTGTGGCCAGGGAATGAGGAAAGAAATGGCAGGTGTCACTTTGATACAGAGTTCCTAATAGCCAGGGTGCAAGTCCTGTGAACTCTTTCTGTATACCTGTGTATAAGGAACTGTGAATGGAAATGGCTTCCCTACCTCAGTCTGTGAGAAAGGATGGTGGGAGGCTGCACACGAACCTGTGCTGCTTAATGTTTTTATACATATAAAGAGAGAAGTGAATGAGTCCATTAAGCTGCTTTAGGCACACATTGAGACCCCCCCATTTCCTTTTCAAATCATAATAGAGTTTATCACACCTTCTCCTATTGTGAATAATATAAAAAAGTAATGTCCTGAGTACTTTAAACTATTACAATTCATGATCTAAATTTTCTGCATTAAAACCTATAAAATACAACTAATTAATCTTTGAAAATTATTTTCACAATAAAAAACAAACAAATAGCAATAAATAAATAAATAAACAAATAAACAAACAAACAGGTTTGGTCAAAGTAAACTAGAGTGCTGCCTTGTGTCTACTTACTTAAATTCTAGAAAAAGTCTTAGAAAGTTATTTGTACCTCCATATAGGTAAAAATATCACTTATATCTTTCTTCAGTCAGTTGAGGAGAATTCTTATATAAAGTTACATTATTTAAAATGGGGAATATTACAATGGTGTACTATTTGTAAGGAAAGTAAGAAGTTTTAATTGTGATAAACATATTTAGTACAACAGAAAAACCAATAGAATGTTTACTGTGCCAGGAAAATACTCACGGACTTCCTAGATTACCGGGATATGGTTTACCCAAGGGCTAAATAATTCAGACATCTAGAAGTGGGTGTTTAATTTTATTTTCTTAGAGTGTGAAAGGAAATGGTGCACCAGAGACTTTATACACTGGACATCTAGCTCCCTTGTGCTTATGTTTTTAAAGGAGGAAAAATTACATCAATAAATTGTTATATTCACACAGATTGACATGGTCAGATGTAATCTATTCTTTCTTTCTGCTTATGATATGAGAGGTCACATCTCAGAGGAAAATGGAAATATCTGTGTCTCCGCCTGACACATTCCATTACATTTCTGAGAATGATTTTCCTAAGTAGTTATGAGTATGACACAGTTAATTTAGCAAACACAATAGTTTTTTTTTTCAATACCATTAGACCTCTATAAAAATACTCAACCTGTTTCCAAAAGGAAACATTGTAAGATTCAGGTATAATTAAATTTTTAGACCAAATCTAACTCACTGGAATGACAAAGTGTCTAGTAAGTTATTTATTTTCATCAGATATAATGGAAAAAACTAAGGAGAATATATGCACTTCTAGTATATATTTACTCTTGTGTTATACAGAAATAGACTTGGGTAGCCAAAGGCTGGTTGGCCATTACTTACTCTACTAAAGAAAGGTATAGTAAATTAATAAAATTCAACCACATCAAATATCCTAAATGTGGCCTACAAGATTCCAAGCAAATTCATCCATTTTCAATCAAATACCATTTTATTTCGTACCTGAAGATAAATGTGATTATTAAGGGACATGAGCACAACATACTTTTTGGTGAGTAAAAGAACATCTCAATATTTTTTCTTCAGATGACATCCAAATTTCCCCTAGTATTACCTTAGAGAATTTGATAAGAAATTAATAAATCTTATATATGCAAAGAGAAAATCACCTAAATGTTCATTTAATTAAATATTTTGATAGTCTTATATATATGTGAGTATATATAAATCTGTTATATGAAATATTCATTTTTATTTGTTTTTAGTTCAATTGAGGTTGATATTACCAAATTTCTATTAATAAAATTAATAAAAATTATGAACAACATTTAACATCTATCAAGTCTTCATTTATTTCAAATCCTCTTCAAAGGCAAATGCTTTTAGCTACTTACAAAATACTCAAGCTTTAGAAACCACTTTCTTTTAACTTATATAGAGATAGAGCATAACCCAATTATTGATCCCTTTTCTTATTATTTAGTAGTATCAACTAAGTATGGTATATTGATACTTCACTTAGGAAATGTAAAAATCACATAAATTTGTATTTCTTGTTCCAATAAGAAGTAAAACAGGAGACTGGAGAGATGGGTTAGAGGTTCAGTGCACTTGGTGCTCTCACAGAAGACCTGGGCTTGGTTTTCAGCACCCTCCTGGCAGCTCACAACCATGTATAATTCCAATTCCAGATCTGATGTCTTCTTTTAGCCTCCATGGGCCCTGTATATGTATGCTGCACATACATATAGGCAGGTAAGCACTGATACAAATAATAAATGAAGCAAATAATTCAGTACAAATGACTACTTCAGAAGAAGATGCCAATACTATTGCTTTGATCTTGTTTTTACTTCTTCCTTCAACCTCTATAAAATACATGTATAGACTTTCACATCACCATAGCTTCTAATACTTAATTTACTTTTTATTTATAAGTACTTTAGGAGATATCCATGGTTGAATCAAAAAAAAGTAACAGTGCATCTTTGATGAATTAACGATATGTAAATATTGAGAACCATAGATCTAAGTGTCACCCTTTGGTTTATGATATTTGGATATATTCCATTGGATATTGTGATCACAATTTTAAAAGTACTCTCCTGTTAAACTATTAGAAAGACAACGTTACATGATATAAGTTATAGTTGGTCTCATAATGGCATTCAATAATTCACTTAAATTAATTTTTGCACTGTTACTTTTTATTACAGCATTTTTAGAATTTTCTTTGCTTTTCCCAGTGTTCATGTTTGCCTAGTTATTACTAATAACAAATTTGTTTTTAAATTTCATAGGATATTGCTTACTATATTTTAAATTTTATATTAAGCAGTCTCCCTCATATTATCCTCTTGTTCTGGAAACTGCCATCCTTTTTCTCTAAGCCAGATAATAAAATGTTGAGGGACTGGAGAGTTTGGCTGAGCAGTTAAAGGAATTTGTAGCTCTTGCAGAGGACCCAGCTCCAGTTCCCAGCCCCCACAGGATGACTCACAACCATTTGTAAGTCCATTTCCAGGGGCTAGAATGATGCCCTCTTCTGGCCTCCACTTCACTGTACCATCCTACATCCATGATGCACTTAGATACATTCTGGGGGGAAAAAAAAACAAGCAAAAAAACACTCGGATAAATAACATAAAAATAATTGAATATTTAGAAATGTGGGAAATGTGCTTTCAATGTTCTCCTTAGTTGCCAGACTTTTGTTGTTGTTGTTGTTGTTTTTATCTTTTATTTTTTCAAGAAATTATAGTCTGGGTGACCTAAGAAAAAGCAAATTGAAAATAATTTCTTCTAGAGCAAATTGGAAGCCCTAAAAACATACATAAAGGTAACATTATAAGGACTGAACAGTTTACATTTAGAAATAAAATAAGTATATACTTATAAATATATGCATGCAATAACATTTGTGAAAAAAGAGGCCACCAATTTGAAGGAGAATATGGACGGGTATGTGGAAGGATTCGAAGGGAGGAAAGGGAAGGGAGAAATGTAATTAAATTACAATTTCAAAAAATAAATAAATTCTGAATTTCTTAAAATATCTGTATTCCATCTAGATGTGGTGAGGTACACAGGTATTGCCAGCATTATGGAGGCAGGAGGATTAAGAATTAAAGTGTATGAAATCTACATGGCAAGTTTGAGATCAGCCTCCGCTACATAAAACTCTGCCTCATACAATAACATGGATAAAAATCTCTGTTCTATCATGAATTTTCAATAATAATTTTATTAATAATATTTTATGTATTATAAGACATATAAATTATTATAATAACGTAATATTCATTACTATCATTATTATTAAAATTAGACCTCAATGAAAAATATTTTCTATGGCTTGGAATTGACTGCTCTATGTAAATATATATTTTGCCTATTCTACTTAGAGCAAAAAAAAATGTTTCTAAAATAAATCTTTAATAAGTCATGCAAATATGTAGCTCCTTATAAAATGTAAGCACTTACAAGGTTGTGTCTAAATTATTTATTATTTTAGCTGCAATACGGCCGCTAAACACTACTTTTTTGTTCTTCCCTGAATATAAGATCTGATTCCTCTCGTGGATACATGGTTCCATGCTTTGGCTTTTTGTTGTTTTATGTTGTGTTTTGGCAACTGGTCTGGTGTTGATCGTCCCACATCATCAGTTTCATATTCATGAAGACCCCCAACTGTACTTCCTGAAGCTGTGTGAATTTTGTTAATTACGTCTCACATACAAAAAAAAATCCAAAATGAAAAAAAAATCCATTTTATGTCAAACTAGTTCACAAGGTATTTCTAGCTCATAAGATTTGACTGGGAAAACATTATGAAATATGGGGGGGGGGAAATTACTGTACACAGGAAAAAAATACTGTGTTGTAATGGACTAAGTAAATCTAAAGTTCCTAGTTTCGCACTTTGGTGTCTAGTATGCTGCATGATTTGTATATGTGCATGTGCACCATATATAAGGAAATAATGAGTAAAGAAAACAGTGGCTAAGTGTATGTAGTAGTTCTTTGTCTTGCAAGCATTTCTTGGCTGGACCTAATACATATCAGAACATGACTGTTTGGTGACTGAGATATTGCTGTTTGTTTCACTGCTAGAAACTTCCAAATGGGTTGTAAAAGAGAGAATTCTCCCTGTCAGTCAGTCCTGAGAGGCATTATGGATGTACCAACCTCAATATGAAGTGAGCTGTGAGACCAGAGACATTTGACAAGACACCAAAGAGAAGACACTGAGAGCAAAGGTTCAGGGATCTGCTTTAAAGTAATTTATTTTTGGCTCCATGCCATCTTTGAAAATCTTTCCCCAGGCAATTAATATTAGAAATTTTTATTATCAGTCCCCAAGTTCAGCCTTGGGAATCAGATGCTTTGTCTCATGTAGCCTAAGGCTGCCTTTGTGGCTTCTTCTAGGAGCAGTGGTCCTGGTTTGCTGTAAAAGCCAAAAGGTTAATCCTCTGGAGTTGTTTTTCCTTGTAGATGTTAATTCTTAGACTAAATTATATATTCCCATTATTCATCTTCCTCATTAATGTTCTTTGCATTAAATTGTTTCAAATCCTTGCATACCCAAGCCTCATGTTTTCTGATGGAGAATGTCATTTATATTGTGGGTTTTCTTCAATACATGTATCCTCTGATACTGTGCATCAGAGCAAACTTTCATTTCCATTTCATTAGATTCTCTTGGAAAGATCTGTAAGAGGCTAATCAAATAGCCAGAGGTGTCACATGGCTCTCATACTGCTTTATGAATGACAAAGTTCCTTTTGATTATTTATTGTTTTTGTTTATTTTTGATATCATTTTCTTAACAACTTCTACCTTGAAGTAGCATCTTTGAGACTACCTTTGTAGGGAGCTGGAGAAATGGTTCAGTGGTAAAGAGGACCTAGTGCCTACAGGGTGGTTACTTCAGTTCCAGGAGCTTGCTCACTGTCTGGTCTCCTGATGTACATAAACTCATGCAAGTACACATACATTTTTTTTTTAAAAAAATCTTTAAAAATATCTCTTTAACTAAAAGACTACAAAAGAAGAACAACAGCAAAATACCACCCACAAATATTTTTTTCTCAAAGAAAGCAGTCTCTTTCTTACATGCAAACCAAAATTCAAAAGACTGATCCAATCATGTGTAAGCCAGTGTTCTACTATAATTCCTAGAATATGTCTTATTTTCTACAATATTTCACTATATCTTAAAATATAACACAAAACAAAAGTTTATATTAATAATAAAAAGAAAGATGCTGAGAGAGGAAAGATTGGGGAAAATATATCTGCTGACATCAATGTCTTCTTGTTGCTTAGACCGTTTCGTGGGCCATGAGTTATGAATACTGACTGGTAAGCCATAACAAGTCTAGTCATTCCAGACTCATCTGTCAGGCAGATTTTATGTAGATGATCCAGGTCAACACAACATTAGAAGGAATGGAATACTGAGCATCAAGTAGAAATTTCAGATACTGAGGAATTTCAAGAATTGTCCAGAACCACAGCTGATGATCTCAAGTACATGCAGCACCAAAGGGGTTTGGGCAGCAGGGAAAGAAATGAGCACCCTTGAGAACTATGTTACCTAACCATCACCATCTTACTTTGTCTCTCTCAGTGTTGAGTTTTGAGTGTCAGGAGATTAGGAGCAAATGAAATCCAGGCCTCCCACTGTCATGAAAAGCTAAAGAAATAGAGGGAGTGAAGCCTTCCTACACTGAAAGGCTCATCACAGTGAGCCAGCCATGCAGGCTCCACCATGGTATTCAATGTTATTCTAACTACTTTATTACTGCAGTTCATAAAGGCGTGGTGATGACCTTAAGTACTAAATGATTTTTTCACAACATAGGTATACCATAGACACAAATCACACATACACAAACAGAGGAAGGAAGAAGGAGATAGAGACACACAGAGGAAGGTAGAGAGATGAGACAGGACAGAGAGGCACAGAGTTTTTGTGAGAGGGCTTTTGCAATGAAATGCATATATGTTATTTATATCATTGGAGCTTTATGACAATCCCCATATTACAGACCAAGTAAATAACACCCACAGTAGAGTTTGACCTTGTTCGCACAGCTACTAAATGCCAGGTGACAGTTTGACCTTGTCTCTGTTTAACTCCAAGCATGCCATTTTAAGCATGTCTTCAGATAGGTACATGTAAAATGATCATGTTTTGAAAGAAATAAGTGTTATTAGCACTGACCAACTCATTTAATATACAAACATTAGAAAGATACTTTATCTGCACTTAATATGCTTAACATGAATATTTTCATCAGCATTTGTACTTGTTCCATGTCACACCTTCACATTACCCAAAATAGATAAAGAACACTGCAAGTTCTAAAATTAAATGAACTTGTGGATGTTCTCACTTTAATAAGGGTTTTTAATTAGAGTCTATCTAGTTTAAACTACCAGTAAGTAAGATTTGTTTGATAAAATAATATTTTAAAATATTGGAACTGAATAATACTTTTCAATCAAATGTAAACACTTCATATAATGGATGATTCACGATTAGCTAATTTAGAGACTTTGATTTTAAGAATGTGTCTCATCAGTGTCTAGGACTGTCTAAGATTCACTATTCCTGCAGAGGACACAGATATGCTTTCCAGGCCCTACATCAGGTAGCTCACACCTGCTGGCAACTCTAGCTCTATTATAGATACTCTAGTTCTAATTATAGAGACTAATACTCTATTCTAACCTCTATGGCTACCTGCACATGCAATGCACACCAACTCATGCAGGACTACAAACATATGCATAAAAATTATTTGTTACAATGGAATTTATATCCCAGAGAAGGAGACAAGTAATAGAAATAACCAAATGGCATATATATATGATATATATTTTTTTTGATATATATTAAAGAGGAAAATGTGGATTTGGATAAGGGAATATAAACTCTTTATGACTAAATTGAAGTTTTAATATGAGGTCAAGAAAATGTTCACTGATAGAATGACTGTCATGAAATACTGAAATATGAGTAGAAATAGGGATGCATGAATATAATAATGCTTCATGTGAACAGGAACAAGAAAAAAGGCTCTGATTAATTTGGATATGCTTGGTCTACAGAGGAACAGCAGAAGAGAAATGGAGATAATGAGACCTGAAGAACAGTGCAGGTAATTACGCTTATAGGTGGCCAAAAACATTACTCCTGGAGGTCATTGAGAAAAGAGACCTGCTACTTGACTAATGTTTGAATAGAAACAATTTCTCTATGTGTAGTTAATGACTTGAGGTGAGAATGAAAGTTAAGAAATCAGGTGAGACACTGTTTGAAATATTTCATATGGGAGAGATGGTAGGTTGATCTGTATAATGCTGATGTGGCTAATAAAAGCAGTACATCAAACTTGGAGGAAATTTGAACTAAGCTCACGATGGTTAATTGTTAATGATCAATTAGATAGAACCTTGTCATATCCTAGGAAATATCCTCCAAAGCTACCCATGAGAGATTGTTTAGCTTCTGATCATGCTTGTGGAGAATTATATTGATTAATTTTGTTGATATAGGAAGACATACACTAAAAGTGAGTGGCATGATTCCCTAGACTATATATATATATATATATATATAAAAGGAGAAAACTGGGTTTTCTTTCCTCTCTTGAAAATATTTGAGCTCATCGTGTGATTTTTTTTTAATCTGGCAATGTGTGCTTTCAGGTTGCGCCTCTACTTATAAATCAGTCTCAAAGAACAATGGTCATGCTTGATCAATGTTCCTTAGAAGTTAAATTAAACATTTAAGCAACAACTGAATAATACCACTCTTGAAGACCTTTGGAGTCTATTCCTCTGCCTATGACCTTGGCTTTGCACTTCCTCCACAGTCTCTCTCAATTCAGTAGATCATTAAATCAAGGGAAGCTCTCCTGCTGGCTCTTGTGTTTGTATACACTCTGTTGTAGAAATGCTGTGACTTTAGATCTTTAATCTTAGTCTTACAGCCTGACAGCTTTAAAATTGCGGCAGAAAAGTTCACTGGGAGAGATAAATCAGCATATCATCTGCATGAAGAAGACAATGCATCATGATGGTGAACAAAATAAGCAAATGGTGCAGAAATGCTGGGGAAGACATAACGACAAAATCAATGAAACCAAAGCAAAACACTGAAAACGTAGCATAAGATCTTATCTGGAACACACACACACACACACACACACACACACACAAATGCATACACACATCAAACTCACACACAGAAACAGAAACAAAAAGTGATTTACATATCTAAGTTTCTTAAATTTCAAGATACTTTAAATCTGAAATTGCAATAGGGATATAAAGAAAAGTTTTATATATATATATATATATATATATATATATATCACATATTTCATATGATCACATATAGAGATATAGATTGTAAAAAGTTTCACAGAATAAATGTAATGAACTCTTTGAAGGACCTATCTCAATTTGACCTTTAACTTGTACTTTGATTTATTTGAGCCCATGTCTACATAAATCTAATATAAAGAATACAATTCAGTGCATAAATAGGAAAAAAAAAGACAGAGTAACAACCCTCTTCAAAAGAAGAGAGGTTTAAAAATGATTTTATAAAGTCAAGGAGGATCTACAACCTCTTCCAAAGTATCAAGTGGCCATGGGAATGTTCTTAATGGGTAGAAGATCTCTTAAAGTCATCACAGAAGACAGAGTGAAAAAAAAAGAGGATAGAAGTGTTGTGCTGCTGCCTTTATGCCCCTTGGGTTTGGGAAAGTACAGCGGGAGTACTAATATGAACTGTAGGAACTGACACAGGCAAGTCAGATCTATAGATGCAAGATCTAAGGAAAATAGGATAGCCATCTAAAGTAGTCAGCTGAGAAAGATTTTTATTTTCTCAATGAACAAACAAATGTAACTCAGTGTAAAATATCTGAGCAATGTATTTTTTTTTTTTTTTTGGTTTTTCGAGACAGGGTTTCTCTGTATAGCTTTGTGCCTTTCCTGGAACCTACTCTGTAGTCCAGGCTGAACTTGAACTCTCAGAAATCCACCTGGCTCTGCCTCCCGAGTGCTGGGAGTAAAGGTGTGCGCCACCACCGCCCGGCAAATTCTTAACTAAAATGATTCTTTTTATTTCTTTCATTTTAGTTCTCAAGAAATACTTAGAAACCTATAATGAACACCAGGTCTTTGGAGACCATCATAAGACCACAAAAATTAGTGAATAACAGTAGAAAAGGAGACTAAACCAAGATTGTTGTTGCAGTAAACAGGTTTTAAAACCATGGTTTTGATGTATGATATACATGAAGAAATCTTATTGTTGAGAACAAATGCTATTATCAGCAAATGTTAATATTCAGAAAACTAATTAATATAGTAACAGAAGAGATGAATTTGAAAAAAATAGTCCAGGGAGACTTTAGGCAGCTAAAAGAGAATGATTCAAATATTACATAAACATAAATATTATATAGAAATGAAATTCTAGAAAAAAAGGAGTTAGAAATCTTCATTATAAGTGACTTTCTGGGGATGGTTTTTCTCCCTTCACAGACATATTGCATGCCATTTGTGGACTTTTATTATGAAACATGTAATCTGATGTTCTAATACTCTGTCATCAACTGGTATGCACATTTCCACTCTCTTACTTGAGTCCACTAACCAGCATTAAGCTGATTCTTTCCTCTGAACTTCCTCTTCAAATATCAACACACAGTTGCACTTTAGTGTATTGAAAATGTATGTTGAAATTCAGGAGTTAGTCTCAGTTCTAAAATAAAGGGAACTAACTCTGGACAAGTGGAAAATTTGTCTGTACTTCTTTTCCTTTCTGTTTGGTGAAAGCTGTAACGCTGGCATTAAAGAGCCCTAGGAACGATTAAGGAGATAATAATGAAATGAGAAATGGTGGCCTGATGTAAATTTCATTATGCCCAGGTATTAATATAATTAGCTGTAATTACAGTTTGAAAAATCCAGGCAAAAGAGTTGCCATAACTTCAAACTTTCTAGAACCTACATGCAGGATTGAGGATGATTATAAACATCTAAACATTTTCTGTGTCTACTGAAAAGAATATGAAATTGTAGATGTTGTTTATTTTCCTGTCAAGCACTTGTTGAACGTTTTTACTATGTTTGATTAATTTCCAGACTTAAATTGACTCCCCCAGAGGGAAAACCTACAAAACATCTGAAGAACCAAAATTCAAAAGCGAAAGCTCAAGAAAGTTATCCCATCAAAATGGTACTCTATTCTCCAACACAGTAGAGCCTGGAGCATCAAATTATAAGGTCAAGCAGCAGTGATGTCACTTGGCAGAATAAGCTAACTTCTATCTTGAAATCTGTGCTACCAGCATTGTTCCTTAGAGTGGTAATAGCAGAATAATGCCTCATCAGGTGAACTCTGTAGGAAAGACTTTGGCATTATTCCTAGAAACTAGCCTGAAGGGTACTTCTCTCATGCCTTTTTTTTTTTTTTTTTGCTTTCCTTTTATTGAGAGTAGATTGTTTTATCACACAGTATATCCTGATTATGATTTCCCCTCCCTTTACTCTTCCAAGTTCCTCCCCACATCCCTTCCCATGTGGATCCACCCTCATTCTGTCTTTCATTAGAAAACAGACTTCTAAGGAATAAAATTAAATTAAATATGATAAGATAAAACAAAACCTAACACATTGGAATAGGAATAAACAAACAGAAGGAAGAGAGCCAAAGAAAAGTCACAAGAAACAGATATGGATGAAGAGACCCACTCATTCACACACTCAGGAATCCCATAAAAACACTAAACTGGAAACTGTAATATAAATGCAAAGAAGCTGTAGGTTAAAAAGCAAAGAAAAATAACATATGCATATACATATACATAAACATATATAATAAAATAAGATATAAAAGATGAGATTTAAAAACAGAAAAGCTCAGGCACAACATTATGAGTAAAGAAACCTTCAAAGATGCTGATGAGTTTGTTTTCTGTTGGCCATCTACTGCTGGGCATGCAGCCTACCCTTAAGAATATGTTATTTCCCCAGTGAGATACTCTTGGAGAAAGTTAAGTTTTCATTTGCAAGTAGCTATCAATTGGAGACAATTTCTGGAAAGAATGGGCGCATGTGTCTGCTTCTCTTTTCAGCTCTAGGAACCTACCTGGTACAGACCCCTGTGCATACTGCTTCAGTCTCTGTGAATTCCTATATGTGTTAAATCTGTTTATTTAGAAGGCCTTGTTTCCTTGGTGTGCCCCATCCCCTCTGGCTCTTACTTTTATTTCCTCCTCCTCTTTTGCAGGATTCCTAAGCCCCGAAGGGAGGGATTCAACGTAGAGATGGAGATCTTCCATTTAGGTCTGAATGTTCTAAGGTCTCTCACTCTCTGTATAGCATCTTGCTTTGAGTGTTACCATCTGCTAAAGGAAGAAGCATCTCAGATGATGGCTGAACAAGGAACTTATCTATGAGTATAGCAGAATGTCATTATGTGCTACTTGTTCTTTTTCCATACAGCTTTTAATATTCTTCTGTTGTTCTGTAATTTTGTTTTGATTATTTTGTAGGAGGGGAATTTCTTTTCTGTTCTAGTCTCTATGGTATCTTATACACTCCTTGTGCCTTGATAAGCAATGCCTTCTGTAGATTAGGGAAGTTTTCTTCTATGATTTTGTTGAAAATATTTTCTGTATCTTTGAATTGGTTTTCTTCTCTTTTCCTCCTTTTGTTTTTCTCTATTTTTCCCTATAGTCTGATTATCTTTGATTTAATCTTTTCATTGTATCCCAGATTTCCTGGATGTTTTGTGTTTTGTGCCGTGTGTGTGTGGTGTGTGTGTGTGTGTGTGTGTGTGTGTGTGTGTGTGTGTGTGTGTTTAACATTTTCTTTGACTGACCTATCCATTTCTTCTATTGTAATTTTAATGCCTAAGATTCTCTCTTCCATCTCTTGTATTCTATTGGTGAGGCTTGCCTCTAAGGTTCCTGTTTGAATTCCTAAATTTTTTATTTCCAGATTTTCCTCTGTTTGGATTTTGTTTACTGATTCTATTTCTACTTTCAGGTCTTGAACTGTTTTTATTCATTTCTTTTCACTATTTGTATTTTCCTAGATTTCTTTAAGGGATCCATTCTATTACTTTATAAGAACCTCTATCATATTCATAAAGGCTGTTTTAAGGTCTTTATCTTGTGCTTCAGCTATGATATAATTCTCAGGGCCTACTCTTCTAGCATTGTTGGGCTCCAACTAATTATATTTAATTTTTTAATGTGTTTTTTTTTTTTTGGCATCTAGGCTTCTATGTTGGAGGTGATTGTAATTCTAGGTGCTGATATCTGGTTTTGCCTTGGTTGAGTAGGCATTTTGTTCCTTGGTTTCTGTTGCCCCTTCTGGTTCTTAGGAAAGTGTTGGCTGTTTGTTGCCTGTAGGGAAATCTTCTGGGATCCTGATAGATTTGGCCACTGGGTTTTCCAGGTAAAATATGTTTCTAGGTATTGGAAGCTGACACTGAGAACTGGGGATGGGATGGGAAGGGGAGGGCTGAGGGAGTTCCCAAGAGGGAGGAAAGCTGGATGTTCCACCAGAATCTGCTTAGTCACCTAAAAATGGGGCCAGAGAGTGTGGAGAGGCTGCATGAGGTGGTCTGCTTGATAGCTGGGGATGAGACTAGGAGGTTTCATTTAGAAGAATGAGGGAGAGGTGAATATCTGCAGGTATCCCAATTGCTTCTGTGGCAGTCTTGACTTGTTCCCAGGGAATGCCGGCTGGAGTTAGGGATGGGAAAAAATGATGAGGGGGAAGAAAGAAGGCTGGAAATCTGCCTGATCTGCTGGAGTTGGGGGCAGAAAGTAAGGAAGAGGAAGCTGAGCACAGGAGGTGGTCTGCTATAGAGTTGAGGGTGAGACTAGGTGATTGGATTTGGAGGAGAGGAGAGAAAGGTAAATATTTGCAATTAGTATTCCTGTCCCCTGGCTGGAGTCAGCCAAAAACTTTGTGAGCTACCCAGTATTATTTTAATAGACACCATTTCTGCTTAATCAATCAGATTTAGTTTCTGTTTCTGGCAGTGAAGAGCCTTGACTAATATGTCCATTCATTACCAGTCTGCAGCAATTAAAATAGTATTTTGGGTAGGTGCACATGTGAAAAGAATGAGTTAATTAAAAGAACTGTAGAAAAGGTGAAACCAAGCAAGAAGCATGTATTTACTCATTTCAACTGGAAAAGGTGACTAAAGGAAATGCCCCCCCCCTTACTCCCTTCCTCTCTCCCTCTCTCTTATAAACAGAAGTTGGAGAATAATGATGGCAAGAAAGGGGTAAATCAGGACACATTTGTGACTTATGTATAAAATGAATCCATAAATGTACTAAAAGATATCAGCTCAACAAACTAACTTAATTCTGAGTGTTTTACCTTTGAAACTGCCATATTCCAATGCTAAAATAGAGTATTTGAAATATAAAGTAACTACCAGGCAGTTGACAGCTGGGAAGAGAACTGCGAAAGCTGTCCATCCCACAGAAAAGGACACATTCTTCAATTTCAGATGTAGCCAATCCAGGTGATAGAAAGAACAGAAGCTTAGAAAGCCCACTGGGAATGCTCATTGAAGAAAGTAGTTCAGGCTTCATCTGAGAATACTCAAAAACTAATGTGCCTGCGCAGTGAGAATCCACATAGCTCTGGGCTAGTGGCTACTGTCTGTCATCTTTACTGTGGTGACTTGAAGCATGATCCTAATGAGTCTTAACATTAAAAACCTAGAGTCAGATATCTGGATGAAAGCTGAAAGATCAGAGAAGCAGAGCAGCAGCTACTAGAGACTTCTTACCTCTACAAAATCTCAGACCAAATAGGGGGGACCTGTCTCCAAGATAAAGTGTGATCCTAATTAGTCTTAACAATAAAAACCTGGAGTCAGATTTCTGGTTGAAAGCTGAAAGATCAGAGAAGCAGAGTAGCTAGCCACAAGAGAATTCTTATCACTACAAAATCTCAGAACAATTGGGGGGGGGGTCCTGTCTCCACCCCCACCTTATATTCCTGTCTCCACCTCCTTAGTGCTGGGATTAAAGGTGTGAGCTTCCCATGTGCTGGGATCAAAGGCATGATCCTCCCATGTGCTGGGATCAAAGGCATGAGCCTCCAATGCCTGGCCTCTGTGGTTAATTAGTGGCTAGCTCTACCCTCTGATCTCCAGGCAAGCTTTATTTGTCAGAACACAAACAAAATATCACACAACAGTGTCCCTTTGCCTGCTCCACCATTATAGCTTTTACTTATAAAGGATAGGTAAGGACAGCAGATTTCTTTCATTTTCAGTATTCAAATCTTGAGCTTGAGGGTATGTCCCATGAATTGGGCATATATTCCAAAGCTTTTATTTTAAGCAAGACTTGTGATATGATAAGACTCTCCACCCCTTAAAACTCAGTTATTATTACCTTAACATAGGAAGGAGAGTGAACTTAGTATTTCAAAGCATGTAAGGTGAATAGTAATATTTCTGAATTTCTCAGAAGGTCCTGATGTGCTTGTACCCTGTGTTCAATTATTGGGCCAGTATAATATAATAAAAATGCCAGTGTCACTCTTGCTAAAAGATAAAGAGTCAGGGCTGAAGATGGGGCTCAGAGTTAAGAACACTTGCTGCTATTTCACAGGTTCGAGTTTGGTTCCTAGCTCTCCCATGTCTGGCAGCTCACAACCATGTGAAACTCCAGCTCCAAGGGACCCAGGCACCTTTTCTGGTCTCTACAGGCACCACCACATAGACACACACACACACACACACACACACACACACACACACACACACACACACTAAAAATAATCTACTTTTTTTCTTTGTAAGTTAAAGAGCCAGTATGAGTCATTGTTTTTGAATCCTGACACAGAGACTACACTCCAGGTGGAGCTGCTCTATCAGCACAGAAACTGGTGGGAACCAAGAGAGAAGCTCCTATTGCACCTTAACACAATGCAAGAGCAAGGAGGAAAGTGCCATGGTGTTAGACTACTGAAACCAGGCTTCTGTTGCCTTGGGTTCACTAGCATAACCTAGACTACAGCTTTTAAACAGGATCTACTTAGTACATCTTTCCTCTTAAGAAAATTTCACAGTATCTCAGGTGTAAAATATGTATGCAAATAAAACATTTACTGAAAATAAATCATAAATAAATTATTTTAAAACAATTTAAGTGTACATATGTTTTAGTAATTTTTTTTTTGTTTTTTTTTTTTGTTTTTGTTTTTCGAGACAGGGTTTCTCTGTGTAGCTTTGCGCCTTTCCTGGAACTCGATTTGGACACCAGACTGGCCTCAAACTCACAGAGATCCGCCTGGCTCTGCCTCCCGAGTGCTGGGATTAAAGGCGTGCACCACCAACGTCCAGCAGCAATTATTAAATATAGCAAATTTGCATTCTAATGAGATGGAGTTGCTTATTTATTTTCACATAAAGAATTAAAACTTAAGTGAAAATTTGATTACTTTGGGGTAGAGAGTATCTTCAACATTTTGGGGGATAATCAATATTTTGATTTTATAATCATCAGTGCTGAGAATGAGGCTTCTCATAAACACATTCAAATTCATTGTACAATATTTTAAGAATCTCAAGTTAGTAATTAATATAGTAATTTTAATATCAAACATTGTAACAAAATTCAACCCAAAGATACAATAATTTGACACATACTGAGGAATGACAATAGGAAAATATTATCTTTGTTTTTCATAATTAATTAAATCATTGTGTTTCTATAACACCATAAGACATGACTCACTGTACTTGATAATGTAACAATAGTCTGGCATCTGAGCTTGAGTATTTGAGGCAATGTCCATTGAAATTGGCTGACGACAACATGAACAGTGCAAAGTAGGCATGTTCAGAACCAAAGCTGTAGAGAAGTCAAGAATTGATAGGGACACTACAGCCAGAAACACCTCAAAGTCACATGTTTGATTCTAAATTCATTTTGTTGTCGTTTCAGCATTGAAAAACTTTTTGCTGCAGTCAAATGTTTTCTAATGCCCCTTATTCATTTATGATCCCAATGTAAGGTTTAAGAAGCTGGAACCAGGACTATGTTGATAGCACGACTACTAACCTCCATGTCCTGTCATGTTGTAGCAAGACACAGATGCATTGAAAAGTGACATGCAGGCTGTCTTAATCCTTGATCCCCAACTGAGGGTATTCCTTTGAAGATTTACAAGGAACCTTTCGGACCTAGTTCCCACTTGGCACACATAGATGACTAAGGGTGAGCCTTGAAGGACATAGCACAGCTATACTATATATTTATGTGTTTTCTGAGTCACATCCCTAGGATCTTAGAGGCGACTGTGGCAGTGGGGGAGGAAATATAGGATATTTATGGGCAAATATAAAGAAAAACAGGTTGATATCTCACAAAACATGAGGTATACATTATGGTGATATTTTATTTGTACTAAAATGTGATTTGTATGTTAATAAATAAAGTTGCCTGGGAGTCAGAGCTAATAGCAAGCCTTAGCAGAAGCTGGGTGGTGGTGGTGGTGGTGGTGGCGGCGGCGACGGCGCAGCGGCGGCGGTGCACGCCTTTAATCCCAGCTCTTGGGAGGCAGAGCTAAGCGGATCTCTGTGTGTTCATGGATACAGCCAGTATGGAGACACACGCCTTTAATCTCAATACCAACCATAGAAGACCTGGAGGTCTGTACAGACAGGCATTGACTAGGAGGTCATGTGGTTGGGTTTACAACCAATGAGAGGGCAGAACAGACACTCTATAAAAACACAGACACACAGGAAGTGGCTCTGTTTCAGAGAGGTAGGACAATGGCGACAGTGAAGGGTAAGGTTTTTAGCTCTTAGCTATTGCTCTGACCTCTTGGCTTTCATCTCTGTATTGGCTCTGTGTTTCTTATTTAATAAAACGGTTGGTTTCATCTACAATACATTCTCACAACAAGGTTTTGGATCAAATATCAGTACTACACAATAATAGGCTATTAACTCAGTAAAATGCTTAAATACATTTGGAAGTGAAATAATGAATTGGTTAAAATTTAGACTTTGATGACAATTACCATATATGAATAATAAACTGCACAGCCAATGGCTGACTCACTTTACTGCTCCCTATGTTCTCAGATATAAAACCTATATTCATGTAAGGAAACACTATACAGATTAAAAGGAGATTAGCTCTATTGATCAGGGTTATGTTATGAACAGTATTGAAATTTCATAAAATTATAACTTGAATCATAAAACCAATTTATTATCCTATTAACACAGAATTGGTAATCTGTAACCCATTTAGATTTGCTTTATACTGGAATGGCAGATGATACCAAGACATGGTGCTTTATGTACACCCCTAACAGGGTCTTTGTTATTAGTATAATCACATTCCTTCCATTGTTTTATTTCTAAAAAAAAGTTAACATCCACAACTATCTTGATTATTATTTTCTTAAGAGCTTACTATGGTTTTATTGTGAAATGTTACACACAGTGTTTTGATGCTTGAGTACTTAGCCATGTTGATATCACTCTTTGGGAAGATTCTTGAACCTTTTGTCTCTAGAACCTTGATGTCATATGTAGGCTACGGGGGGCCAGCCTTGAGGAATATGTTGACCCTGTATCCTTACAGCTCCCAAGCCCTCACCTTCTAAGGTACTAGGAGCCTTACATGAAGGCTCGATCATTACAGATGAATCTGCCCCAGCTTCCAGGCTATCCCTGCTGTAATGGTATTTGTCCTGGAAGACTGTGAGCCTTCCATTAAGTTGTTTTGTTATGCATTTTGTAACAGAGATAAGAGAAGTAAGGAATGCACAGTTGTTATCTTCCCAGTGAAGCTAAAATGGGGGAGTTTATATCTAGTTTTTTTCTGAATTAATATTGATTTATTTATATTTCTTCAAGAAGCTTAATGAGGTTAAGAAAGCATTAAATTTTTTATTACAAGATAGCTTGGTTAACAAACAGGCATGACCAAAAAAATGTTAAATATACATCTCTTTTTTAAAAAAGAAAATGGAAAAAACAAAGGTGACCATAGAATTACAAAACAAAGCAGTTACTTTATTTTGGTAAAGGAAACATTCTGAAAAGCAATCAAAGACTGGAAATCAATGTTCATCCCTTGAAAAAAAAAAAAAAGAGAATCCCCATGCAGGCTCTCACCACATCCCGAGTTTTTAGAAAAGAGACTCCAGGGAAAGTTCAGTATCTTTAAATGCTCCCTAGGTCTGATATTTTCCTTTAATTTTTTTATTTAAACTTGATTTGAAACACCTAAGCTACAGAAAGTCATTTATTTGCAATGGGTTTTTTTATATATTTTATTTTACTAATTTTAATTACTTTCTTGCAATGAACATCACATAGTTAGATTAAAGCACGCACTCAAATAAACACTTGCCTGGCCCTGAAACCTACGTATTGCAGTAAATTTCTATACAGTTGGAATGGCTGTTCTGTAGCCATGGAGCTTCTCTTGGTAAATAACAAAAGTATTATCATTTACTTTCTTATGGACTTATCCACCATGTGCCCACAAATTATATGACAGAATTCAAACTAGAAAGAACAATTAGTTTTATAACTTCTTTCATGATTTGTTTCCTTTGCCTTTTCATTACTTTCTCATCACATAGCATTGTCCTTAATTAGTCTCCTTTATAAATGTTATGCTTTGTTCACACTTGCAGCTGTTTACATACACACACACCCATACATTATAAGCTATGGCACACAAGTGAGAGAGGACACGGTGCTTTTTACCTTCTGAGTTTGAATGACTTTGTATAATATTATACATCCTAATTCTGTACATTTTCTGTACATTTTCCTACAAATTTCATGATTTTTTGTTTTACAGATAATATTTATACTTTGTGTATGCACCATATTTTCTTTATCCATTAATCTCTTGATAGAATTATTTTCTAAATAATAATAATATAAAATTATTAATGTCTAAGCTAATGAGGAAGACAACTACTTGCATACTTATCTGTAAGGAGATCAACTCTTTCATTTTAGTCATATTAATCATAATATTAATTACTTCTAGTAGTCATATAAAAATCAGACTAAAAGCTTTGACCTTACAAAGTTACCCTCTCAGATCTCAAAGTCACTAGATGTTTAAAACAAAAATTTGAGTAACTGACAAATAAAGCATGTTATTTCACTAAAAGGCAAGTTACCTTAAATATTGAAACTAATTAACGTACTAAAAAGGTGTCAATGAAAAGAAAATGGTAGAGCCCTTTCCTGTCACACTCATAGAAAGATAATCTTTAAGGACTTTCAAATGAAGAAAGGATAAAGCTAATCAGTTTTAGGTACTAGAACACACAGTAAACCCATGGGTACCACCCCAAGTGGTTCTGTAAATGTTCCTGTTCTTCAAGATATTTACTAATTTCTGGAAATAGTTTTGGTTTTCACAACTGGCAGAAATCAATGATGGAGTTCACCACCTTCCAGTACACAGAATCTACCTCACCCCATGACAAATCATTATCAAGCATAAATCATTAACAGTGAAATTAGAACAACTCTCTTATAAAAGGTTCCAGAATGATACATTATAACTAATGCTCCAGACTCTACCTGCACACACAGAAAAAAAATTTCCTAATGCTAATAAAAGTTTCTTTAAATTGTAACCTAATTTTCTAATGGGGACATTTATATATCAAATCAAAACACCTATAATGAGTATGAGAGCAAGTAAAATCATGCAGATTTTACTTAAAATGCATTTTTCTCATTATTAGCTTTTATTCAGGCAAATGAACCAAATTATGGTCTTATTTTCTCATTTCATGGAGAGGACAGGGGCATGCTTCCATTTCCCTAGTGCTATAAAAAAAAAAAAATCCACGGTGTTATTCGGAAGGACGATGCAGAGCAAACAACACTGAAGGCATAGGTGTTGTCATTCCTGTCACTGCTTAGAAGAGCACTCGCTGTGCTACTAAAATTGGAAAAGGCTAAGGAATGCTGATAATGGCCTACGGAATTGCCATTGTGAAAGAATGCACAAATAATGTATTATTTTTTCTAATGTTTTTTTTCTGCTAATTTGTTAATTTAACAAAGGTTTGTGTTACATCTGTGTGGAACATTGAACAAAGGCCACCTTCCTTGGGGAAGGCACAGAAAAACGCTGATAAAATAGCAACTTGGTGTGCTTTACACCAGCCATATTCTTTGATGCAGTTGGAGAAGTTGTCCTGCAGATGCCCTTCAGTGAGTCACAATGAATCACATCATCTCCTCAGGTGCAGACGAGAACAATGACCTTAAAACAAACAAAAGTTGGCTAAGCTGCTGTGTAATGCTGGCAATTTTATCATATTATATAGAACTGCATTTTATCCTGGACTCAGACACCTATGGAAGCAACCACAAGGCAAAGAACTGCAGTTCCTAAGGCCTGATGTAACCATAGACATGGTTTGGACATTCTTGCAACCACTGAAGGACTTTGGAAAATGAACACTTCCTTGAACATCAAGTTAGAGCCACCCCATGTAATAACCTAGGTTTTCATTAAGATGCTTTGAGCAGGAAACTCAGTTAAACCTTTTATGACCAAGGAGACTATAAAACACTAAGTATATTATGAAAAAGCCACTGTGGGTGTGACAATTTGGTATGCAACAAGAGAAAACAAAAGTTTAGCCAACGACATCACTAGTGACACTAGAATAAAAGTAAAGTCTTGGATATCTGAAAATTATCAAGGGAATCCGGAACACAAGCAATTTCCAGGATTCAAACATTCGTTATTTTTGTGTGATATAATTATCTTATAATATGATTTCATAGAAATATGAACACCCACACATTGTTTCATAGGAGTACAAAACTAATCATAGCAACAAAAACACAGGTTATGTTATTATACTGAAGATTTACAACTGGACTTACAATAGCCCTGTGTTCATATAAGAATTGTGTACATGCTGCCGGGCGGTGGTGGCACACACCTTTAATCCCAGCACTTGGGAGGCAGAGTCAGGTGGATCTCTGCGAGTTCCAGGCCAGCCTGGTCTACAGAGCGAGATCCAGGTCAGGCACCAACAGGAAAGGCCCAAAGCTACACAGAGAAACCCTGTCATGAAAAACCAAAAAAAAAAAAAAAAAAAAAAAAGAATTGTGTACATGGTCTGGGGATAAATGGAAAAAACTTAGCCAACTTACTAAACAGGAACTGTGTAATAACATCATTGTACTAGTAATCATGACATGCAAACATTGTAGGGTTTTTAAATTTATATTAAATATCACAGGAATGTGAAAAATGAAGATGTGACTACTCATTGACCAAGTATAACATCAAATTTAACAGATTCAGAGAAACCCTGATACAGTTGAATCATTAAAGCCACAGTAAAATTTAAAAGGTATGAATGCCTCAGTTATACTTTTCTTTCTTTTTTAAATCTCCAGCATGGAAGGCCATTTCAGTTGATTGAAAAAAATATATCTCTCTATGGAATTGTATTTAATTATGAAAAAATAGCATGATAATCATCCAAGAAGAAATATCAAGAAGTACTACATTACTACATAGTAGATATGTGAAAAACATTAGCAGCAACATGAAAGAAAGCAACTGCCTGATGCAGGAAGCAGCTTTCACAGAGGCCACACTTTCTCTTTGAACCTAATCAAGTCCAAATGGAATGAAAATTTTTCAAATGAGATCTGGTGCTTGTATTACTACAAAACATAGAAGGCTTTAAGAGTGATTTCACTGATATGAATAAAGTATTAGGTAAGAAAACCTTCCAGATAACTATTGACAATGTGGAGTAATAGCAACAATAAACTTACTTCAAAAAAGGCAGAAAAGACAAAATGAGGAATAGGTTAGTCAGATCATTTTTACTTAATCTACAGTAAATAAAAATAATATACATACCTATTGTCAGAATAAAAGTAAATTATAGTTACTAAAAAGAATTTCTTCCAAAGAATGAAGAATTCCACTTCTTTAGATCTTGGTTTCAAGTGATCCAAACTCTAAAAGAAACCAAAGCCATCATTTCCTTTGGTTCAAATAATATTTCCTGAAGAATTTTCACTGTGGATTCTATCTTGAAAGGCTCTCAATAAAAGGCCTTTAAAGAATATCTTCCTTTAATATAATATTCCAAGACCATAGATGAGCTCAGAAGGTTATGTCTCTTCTTCCAACTCAGTACTATCAGTGATGTGAAAACCCTCAGGCAACAAATCACTGCAGCATGGTATCAAAAGAGAAAAGAAAAAAAAAAGGAAGAAAGAAAACACAAGGTTACACTACTTTGAAGGTCTCTTTGGACAAGAAGATTCATGATGAATAAAAAAACTGAAAACAAACCAGAGTAAAAATGACAACACAAGCCACCAAGTCATTTCTAGGGAATTGTGATTGAACTTTTCCAGGCAATGATCCACGAAAGGAAAGAGACATTCTCATCCTTAATAACAAGCATAACATGAAAAAAAAAAAAGAGTATTGATTATGGTGACAGAAGTTACTGCTTTACATCATTGCCCCACAGTTGCCAAATAAACAAAGCATGATGATAACCCATTTTAGGGACAGGTGTTTTTCTTAGAAGCAAACCAAATAGAGGCGGTGTTGGTAGTATTGTTAATTCTGTCAACATACGGCTTGACAAAGCTTAAATGAAGTAGATAAACAAATTCAGATAATCCTGCAAAGCAAGAGCTTCCTGCAGCTCCCCGAGCTTTCTGAAGTAGTGGTGGTGACAGAGCATAATTCACTGACTCTCTGGAGTGTCATAGTTTAATGGCATTTCACAGCCATGGTGCATCACATTACATTATGCTCACAGTGTCACCACATAAGCCACAGTACCATAGAGTGATAATATCGTATAATGAGACATACAAACTCAATGTAATGTGACGTACAAGAAAATCAATGCAGCATATCACTAAAAGTACCCCTCTTTGGAAAGGGGGTACCTATGGGCATTTCAAATGAATTTACAGATCATTCATTTCCTACATAATTCTACTGTATTTAATTTCTGTGCATCTGCATGCTTCCACAGAGAAATCTCATGTTGAATTTGCAAGCTGTGCAACTGCACAACCATACTTCTTCTCCAGAGGAAGCCATGTAGTAAAATGCAAATATGTAGCATAAAATATTTGAAGGAATTTAAAGCAGGGTAAGTATTTCTTTTTTAGAAGGAATATCCTTTTTACAAATATTGTACAAAGGGCCACAGATTCCTTAAATTAACTGGCAATATCATAGCTTCTCTACATTGAAAATGAAAGCACCTTGAAAATAAAGAAATGGCAATTGTAAAAGGACTAAAAGGCAGAATTCATCAAAAAAGGCTATATAGTACATGGAGTGTCAGGTGGAATTAAACACTAAAGCAAGATATCCCTCAGGAGTAAAATCTATTACAGGAGGAAAGACAACCCCAACTAAGAAAGCCAGGCACCAAGTTTCTATAAGAACTTTGACTCTAGTACCAAGCCACTGACAATTCTGCCTTTGCACTTTATGCAAGAATCATAATAATACTCTCTAAAACCTGTTGGTGAGCCCAGCAACACATCAGTTGAACAAAGAACAAGGATATATGGAGTGTCTATGAATAAGAAATACTGAAGGCATCTGATAGTCTAACTAAGCAGGGTGATTGGTAAACAGGAGCCTGAAGTTCAAGGTATGATATAAAACACACCTACTATCATTGAGTTACTTGAAGACATTTTCAAGACACAGTCAAAGGTAGATGCAAAACGATATTAAAGTATAATGGGAAGAAACTTCAAAAGCTACTAATTTACAGTTTTGCAAACCAGAACTCCACCTTGTTTGCTGTTGGTGGGAATGTGTCTTAGGATGCAACACCTTTGACTGTCTGACTTGAGTTTCAGGGAGGCCCCCTCCTGAGCAATGCTTAGAGCTTGCAAATGTGTGGGGATCACACCAAGAAGTTCTAGTTATTTTTTCTCTAGTTCAAAAAATGTCTCCTTGATTGTTATGGCTCTGTGGACATAAAATATGGAAGATAAAATAGGAAAAATTTCAGAGTTTTCTTAGAAGCTATTTTAGACAGGAAAAGGTGGAAATTAGGTATTGTTTCAACTGTTTTGTTACTCTCTTTCATCGCTGTATTCTTAACTGTTATTATTGTAGAAAAAGACATATAAAATGAAAGCTATTATGTGAATAAGTTTTCAGTTACCAGTGAACCTTTCTTAATTGTAAGCACAATGTTACATAACAACTCTGTGAATTTCTTCATTTTGTATGATTAAACTTACTTTTGAATTTTTGAGACAGGTTCTTTTGTATGCCACAAGTTTTTTTTCCAACTCACAGAAATCATCCTGCATCAGTGTCCAAGTGCTGAAATTATAGAAGTGTACCACTACAACTGGTTTACTCTTTGCCCATTGAATGGCATCTTCCCATTTCTTCCTTTCCACAGCTGCTGACAACCAATTCTATTTTCTGCTTAAATAATTTTGACTATGTTGGAAACCTCATAAAGCCAGACATGCAATATTTATCTTTCCATGACAGCCTTGTTTTTCATGGCATAATGCAAGGTTCATTCATGCTGTCATATCTGACAGGATCCCCTTCTTTTAATGACTGAATAATATTATATTTTATGTATTTAAGTAAAATTTTAAATGTTATGGAAAGAAGTCACTATTATGCAAATTTTAGTAATGCTTCCAATTATTTTATGTGTCCTTGTCTATTTCTTTATAATGAAAAATAGGAAAAATATATTAAAGATAATATAAATATCATTAATGTTTTAAGTTTTAACTAATATTTAACATGCTTATCAAATCCTTCAATTTTCAACCTCAATTATGCATGTATTCAGTTTTTACCTGCTGACCAAATCCTATTAGTCTGTGTAGAAGTATATTGTTTGAACGTTTTAACCTGTCCCCAGTTAGTCTATTAAAATTAAATTATATTTGAGTTTCAAACATAAAATTCAAATAACATATAATTTGTAGAATTTAATAGATTTTGGCAATTATTAATATATATCCTTTTTTTGCTCTGTAACACTTATATTAGAAGACTAAAATTGAGGAAATTGATCACCAGAAATGGTATTTTAAAACTAATCTGTTTTGTGCTCAAACCCCAGGAAAACAACATCGTAAATCTCCAGTTTTTCCCAAGATCTATGACATATGACAGTTCCAGATGTTCACATGACATGTCAATATTGATAAATAGTCACTCCTCTATGGGAAAGATACACTCAGAGTTCTACTTTAATCAATGTTACATTCAGGGTAATATTCTTGAAGCCATTCCTCCCCAAATCCCTTCTGTCCTGTTGTCTCTACCTCAAGAATAAGAACACTGCCTTGCTTACACCTCCCAGTGAACATACAACACCCGTCTGCAAGGAGACATATTTAGGAAAGAGACAGTCACTAGTGGAGTTAAGGCATGTGATTCTGTAAAACTGACAGTCATTTCATTGGATTTCCCTTCTCTATCACCAAAACATTACACATCTCCAGCCAAAGAAATTCTAAAGAGCATCTTTCCTCATTAACATGTACTTTCATCCTTCAACCCCCCAGGGCTTAATGGAGTTAGATAATAATTATTCTGTTCCCATTTGTTTCTTGAGTAAGTACTGGACTCTCTTCCCTAAATTGTGTAGGGATTTTCTTGGGTGTGCATCTAAGTCCTTTTGGTCTAAGATTACTGGCATTAATCTTGGTCCAAGCGTTTATTTTCCATGACAATATCAGCACTTCATTATCTTTTAGTTGAAAAAATTAGGGATTATTTGACAAGTTCTTTTGTTATTTATACATATATATTTCAACCCACTCACTAGATTTGTATTTTAGAGATCATGACAAATTCAGAAAAAAATCTGACTACTAAAATTAACATTATTTCATTCAGGATTTGCTTTCTTTCTTAATTTTTTTTTTTGGAGACAAAGTCTCGCTCTATAGCCCACACTAGTCTGGAACACCCTATGAAGCGCAGGCTGCCCTCAAACTCCCAGCATCCCCCAGCCTAAAACTCCTATGTGTTAAGTCAAGTGCAGGGCATCACACTAGTCTCACTGTATTCTTAAAATCAATAACTCTAATAGTGGATTTATTCTTTTACTTTACTTGGTCTTTATAAAAGCAAATATTGCTCACAAATTGTGCCTCCAAAGGAAGGTAATTTGAAAGTCAGCACCAGTTGTTGCCATGTAAAAACTGCAAAGTTTGAGACAAGCCAAAGACTGTTCCTCACATGCTTAAAAATATCATGCCAGAGTTTAACCAATCCTTTAACTATGTAAACTGCACAAATGAAAATTTAACTTGTCTAAATATTTCAGACATGATGGGCTAAAGATATTTTGTATGTAATGTTCAATCAGAACAAGAAAACCATTTTTTTTGACCAAATTGTTTTAATGGCCTCATTTTTGTCCTTATAAATAGACAAAGCTACTTCATGAGAACAAAACTCCACTTAAAAGTATTTTTAATGAAAAATGAAGTTATCTGCTTCACACAAGGTTCTCCATCCTCATTACCCATCATAAGTAACATTTTAACAAGCTCTCTGTGGACACAACTACTCATTCATCACTCCATTCAATATACTTGACCTCATTCTGCTGAAAAGAAAATCATTCTACACATTTAGGTGACTTCTATTTTCATTTTAAATTGCAGACCAAGAGGTTAAAAAAAATAGAAAGTTACACCATGTTCTGGTATAAATGTGTAGATGGGCGACTTTCAGGAGACAAATGGATGCCATATGCATTTAATTGTCAGAAGTTTGCATTTAACTTTCATTCACCCAATGTTAAAACTAATGAATGTAACCTTCAGTGTCCCCATGGATTGTGCAGCAGAAGAGGAGGGAAACACGATCAGAAGCGGCTCTGCCTTGCTTGCAAAAAGGATGAAGCATCCTTATATACATCCAAAATGAAACTGTTAAGGAAAGAGAAGGGCCACATTGGGGCACAGAGATATTCTGAACACACATCTTTGAAGCAGATGTCAAGGATCTTTATTGTTAAAAAGAAAACATTTTGATAGACATTGAACTCAAATACAAAATCAAATGCTATGTTATTTTTAACCATACTGAACTATGTAATAAGCTTTCTCCTCTTATGTTTGAAACTTTGTTTTTATATGATGACAGTGACATTTTATATATTTAGCCCACAGTTGTAACAGCTCCTAAATATTCATAATGCTAATTTCAAGTCACAGCATGATTTGTTAATTCTTATAACTCTGCCAAACCTTGATAAATTGGGCTAAATTTGAACCAGATTTCCTAAGCTTTGCAGAGACATATTAATTCAATATTATTACTGTCAAGCATAAAATATGTTTCAAGCTCTACATCACATCGCACCACTTCACAGCTGAGCTGGCACCCCATTCCCTTAAACTGACTGACTTATCTGCCATTGAAATAACCAATAATGTTGTCTATTGTTCTTGTATTTAATGTGGTTCATTCTTTTGGCCAATGTTGTAGAACAGGGAAAGAGAATAAGGGAAATTAACAATGTTAAATAGCTTTGGCAGCTAATGAATCTGAATGAAAGTGAACAATCATGTTTCACAGAATTTGGACCTGTCAAGAATGAAGAAGCTAATTGTTGTTGGTCAGCTGAGTGCAAAAAACTGGAAATCACTATAAATGAGAGTACTATAAAAATGTCTATTATTTTCATAGGAATATTTCAAAAGAATTAAATGTATTTTATAAGTTTCTGTCATTTTTGTGCATTAAAATATGTCAGTATCTTACTGAGAAAAATCTTACTTTCTGGATCTGGAAATTCTCTTGTGTCATCATCGTATGTTTGTAGCAAATCCAAAGTTGGTCTTGATCTTTGACTTTGTAAAAGGAGCTTCTCATTGTTTATTATCTGACTAACTAAGCAACTTCACAGAATGCAAGGGCTGAAATCCTAACACGAAGATGGTTTTGAGTGCCAATTACTCAAAAGGCTAATGTAATGGGTGATTTTCCAGTAAAATATTCCTCATGTATTTTTACTCTTTGTTGACCCAACATAAATGACTGACTCTGTATGAAGTTTTCTCTCCACCTGTAGACCTAGCTTACTCAGCTGGACCTAAACTTAGTCAAATAATTCTGAATGGAAATTCTGTGATTACTTATGTAATCCCTATTTCCCTCTTTCTGCCTTATATTGCATGAACGGATTCCATCTTGAAATAAAAGACAAACAAGTTCCATTAACCACACTTCTCCTCCTGGCTGCCATTCAATTTCTCTTCTTCTCTAGAACAAAACTTTCTTTGAAATTTATGTTGGTATTTTTTCTCAAATTCATTTGCAATATGTGCATTTTCTACATAGTGAATGTTTTTAAAATGTGTTTGCTTCTTCAGGAAAAGATGCTTTATTTTTAGACCAGCTACATCTAAAGACAAAAGCTAAGCAGAACATTCAGAGTGCCCCTCTATTCCCCAAATAACTTTCAGTGTCCTCTAGATTCCCTGCTCTAAAATTGTACACAAGATTTTACAATTCATGAACCAATATTTATATGCCATTATTGATGAGGGTCTATAGAAGGTCTATAGTTTACATTAGAGCTCATTCTTGAAGCTTTACAATCTGTAGGTTTTGATTTTATTTATGAAGAGAAATATCTATCATTTTATCATCAGATGAAATGTTTCAATCTAATAAAACCCCTTTGTGGTTTATCATACCAACTTTTCTTGTTAATGTTTCCATTTCTTCATCTTCAACACATAGATTTTGAACAATTTAAAATATTCTAGGTCATTTACTGTACGTTATTCTTGTTAGATGACTAAGAAGTTTGCTCAGCAATTTTCAATCGGTAGCCAGTTTTCAGTGTGACCTTTGTTCAATGTTTCATTACTTAACAGTTAACTGAAAAGCTAACTTATTTGGGTTTTTTTTTAAGATACTATATTGAGATAGCTAATCTTTTATAATTTATTCTTTGTTAATACATGTATACAATGAAATATGGTCATAATCTCCTTTATGTCCCACCTCCAAATTCCACTAGTTCACCTTACGTCTCCTTGCAAATTGCATGTCCTTTTTATTTTTATTTAAAATAACTCAATACGTTTTTCTAATGCTATTCAAATGAGTATAGGTATGGGGCTATATACTAGAGCATGGACTACTTATCAGTGGTCAAACCTCCATGGAAGAATGATTATCCATCCTTCAACAGCTATCAACTGTCAATAGCTCCTCAGTTAGGAATGGGGACTTGTGAACTTCTCCCCAATCCTTGAAGGTTAATTCTGGTTGTTACCTTGATTGGATTTCTAATTGTCATAGGCATATCAATGAAGGATTCTCTAGATTCGGTTAATTGAACTAGGAAAAAACCACTCTAAATGGTAATGGTGGCATCTAAGGACTTGTATTTGCTAGGAATCAAACTTAGGCCCTCTACAATATCAGTACACATTTTAAATTAATGACCCATCACTATAGCTTTCTGTATATTTATATTTAGTCCCACTTATTCTCTTCTGATAAGCTTTTCTTAAATGAGAAGTTAACCCTGGCCTTTGATATGTTTTTCTATTGAATTATAATTAGATGTACTCTAATTTGTTGTGTTTAGGTGGAAGATTCTAAACAACATCTATTTGTTAATATCACATTTAATTTTATGGGAATTCTAGTCTCAGCAAAAAAAAAAATAGACTAAATATATATGCCTGTCTAAAAGTGCAGGAGACTATATGTAAATGAAATGAGAAGATTATGAAAGATGAAGAGAAAAAATGCAAACATTTTAAGACTTCAAAGATCCAAGTAGTTACTCTGCTGTGACTCATGTGGCTTTGTTTTGTTCTTAATACAGTGTGGGTCCTGAGATAGATAGTAACATGGAATCATCAAGGATATAAATAAAAAATTGGGGAAAAATACAGGCATGCCACTGTTTTAGAAAGGACATAATAAGACATAAAACCTATGCACAGTAAGCAAACAAAACAAACAGAGTTGTGGCTCAATATTACTACCACTCTCTACATTGGTCTCATTAAATGCCTAGACATCGGACTTTCCTCATCTGCCATAACGTGTCTAATTTCTTCACCATGGTGATTTTCATCCATACCTGACAGTAGGGACTGTCAACACTCAACCACAGAACCAATGGTTATCATGTCAGGAGCAGAATGAGAATGCTTCCATGCCTATCTAAGGCAGTCTCAACAGAGGCATGCTGGAAAATGATGCTACCATATAGTCAACATCACAGAGGTAACATTTTAATACATACATGGTATAAGAGGATGACTACTGAAAAAATAGGCAATATCAGCAGATTCATGAGATATTAAAATATTCAAGACACTTCTAAAATCATTTACAGTGCAAAAAACAATAAATACTTGAAGATAAATTAGAAAATCAATCATCAGTTGTGATCACTGTGATAATATAACTATTAGAATTCCAACAAGGATTTTTAAAGCAGCCACAATAAAAAAATAACAAAATGAGAAGTTCCAAACATGCTCTAAGATAATAAATATGTGCACAATGTCAGCAATGTAAAACACAAACAAACACACATTCACTTTAGAGCAGAAAGCTAATTAACTGAAGGTAAAAGTGATATGGCTTCTATGAACCAGGAGAAAATAGCTTAGGCAGTAATGCAGTGTATGAAAGCAGACAACAGGTATCACCTGTCCTAAATGTCAGTCAGAGATTCACCTGGGGGAAATGAACATTTATAGGATCCACAAAGTCTTCCATATTTTGTGTAATTTCTGCATCTGTTTAGAAGGAGAAGGAAAGCAGGACTGAAAATACATTTTAAATATATCTGGAAATTCCATGATTTATTTTAATAAATGTGTACTTAGATAACCTCTTTCTCAAATGCGATAAAATATAATAATTATGTCTCAAGGCATGTTATAAATACATCTGAGAAAAGTGAAGGTAAAGGAGAAGTGTTGAAAACAGATATAATTATCATCTAACCTCAGAGAAAAGCAGACTGAAATATGGACAACTTTTCTTTAAAAACCATTGAAGCCAAGTGGAAGCAGGAGCTATTTCTCAAGCATTGAATCAAAGGAGCTAGCTCCCTACCAATAAAAAGTGATTTGTGCTCTATGAATTTATTTAATCTTCAAGGTCCTTGATTGGGTTAGTATTTGAGGGATAGGCCCCATGAATAAAGCATCACCATTCCATAATTATGGTTTCAAACATCTTTTGGGGATCTGAAATATTGATTATAATATTTTCTCATTTACAATGTGTATTAAAAAGTACTGCACTAAAAGAAAGCTACAGATAGATACCAAAACCAAATACTAGGAAAAATATTTTTATCCAAATCCTTGTTTAGCTTCTTAACAGTTCTAAACCCGACTAGGCCTTTTAATCAATAACACATATGTGGTTCATTATTTACACTTAAAATAATATCTGTTGCATGTCCTCCCATCATGATCTCTCCTCTCTCTCATCAATTGGATTCCCGGAGCTCAGCCAGGTGTCTGCCCGTAGATCTCTGTATCTGCCTCCATGAGTCACTAGACAAAGGCTCTATGATGACAGCTAGGTTATTTGCTAGGCTGGTCACCAGAGTAGACCGGTCTGGGCACCCTCTGGATCACTGTCAGCAGACCAAGGTGGGGTCAAACTTGTGGATTCCTGAGAGCCTCCCCAGCACCCTGCCTCTTCCTATTCCCATGATGACCTCATCTATCATGGTATCTTCCTCCCTGCCCATGGGAGGACGTGTAGAGATGACAGGCCACACTAGTGGAAGCCCATGAACTGTGGACTGGTGGCTGTAGAGCCCCCATAGGACTGGAGTAGGCCCTCTGGATATGGAAGACCGTTGTTTGGCTCGAACTGTTTGGGGGGCACCCTGTAGCTAGAGTTTTCCTGCCTGGCCCACAGTCAGGACAAATCTCTGTCACCCGCCAGTCCCACAGCCACTCAGACACAACCAAGTAAACACAGAGACTTATATTACTTACAAACTGTATGGCTGTGGCAGGCTTCTTGCTAACTATTCTTATATCTTAAATTAACCCATTTCTATAAATCTATATCTTGCCGCGTGGCTCGTGGCTTACCAGCATCTTCACATGCTGCTTGTCATGGTGGCGGCTGGCAGTGTCTCCCTCTGCCTCAGCCTTCCACTTCCCAGAATTCTCTTCTCTGCTTGTCCCGCCTATACTTCCTGCCTGGCCACTGGCCAATCAACATTTTATTTTATTTATACAGAGTGATATCCACAGCAGCACCCAGCAGGGGGATCAGGATCTGTCCCTGGTCTATGGGCAGGCTTCTGGAACCCGGTGCCTATGGTGTGACACCTTGCACAGTCTTGGTGCAGTGGGAAGGGGCTTGGACCTGCCTAGGCTCAGTGTGCTAGGCTCTGCTGATTCCCCATGGGAGACCTCGATTTGGGGGATGTGGGGATGCAGGGTGGCTTGGGAAAGAGGGCTGGGGGGGGGGAAGGAGAGAGGAGGGGGAATCTGTGGATAGTATGTGGAGTGAGTAGAAAATTTCTTAATAAAAATGAAAGAAAAAAATAATATCTGTTGCATATTTTTCAATGAAGCTAAAAAGCTAGCATAAGATTTACACTGTACCTTTATGAAATAGTAGGCTTTTATAGAGATGTGGATTATTTGATTTATTAAATACATTGTGCACAATTTTTAAGTATGTAAGGAACAAAAAAAATTTTATCTTTGGTGTAGGTCATTACTTTGACAGAAACACACACACACACACACACACATACACACACACACATATATATATATATATACATATATATGTAAAGTTTAAGGATTTATCTATATTTATCTATATTTAAAGTTTATCTATAGATGTATATGTAGACTTCTATGGTATCAGTAAGGATATTAGTATTAAATATATGGATGCAAGTAATGCTTCTGCCACATTTTAGTCACTTATTGGATAAATTGTAAATAAATCCAAAATTAGTTTAATTAGTGGTTAAATATGTCTTCAATGGAAGGTTATATATCTCAAATTAATATAATTTATTCAAATCACCTGTCCAATGTATGATATATAACATAGTATTCTTCAAAGTACCAGAAGTTATTATTATTATCAATCTTAAGAATATCAACTGTTATTGATATGTTAGCTACCTTTTTCATCACTATGACACTGGGCCCAACAAATGCTACTTGACGGACCAAGGATGCATTTGTGCTGGTGGATTCTAGGGTTTCGGTTTGTCATGGCCACAAGTGCACGGCACATAGCACCTGGTGGTAGAACTGTGGCAGAATTATTTATGTCACTACTCATGCTATGAAGCAGGGAGCTCTAGACTGTAATGAGGGGAGCCTGCAAAAGCATGCTCTTAGTGGCTTATAGCTGACATCTAGGCATTCTATTCCTTAGTTTCTGCAACATTTCAAAACAATACCAGCATCCGTGGGGCAAGTGTTCAACACATGTGCCTATGGGAGACAGTACACAAACAAGGGTTACCCTTGAGGACATTAAATTTCTTAGAGTCACGGGCATCATGGATCACAGTGGTGCTTAATCTGCTGAGGCATGATACCCAAAAAGTTTGCAAAGCTCCAGGATACATTCTAAATCCTGGCAAAGTCTGAACTCACATTTGCTTGTCAAGAGGAAAACATGCAGTTTCAGTGTTGACCATATTATTGTCAGTAATGAGCGACACAGGATGCTAGAGAGCAAACAGCATAGGGACCACTGTATTCCCAAAGGGTGCTTCTGATAGCAAAAAGAAGGAATGTGGAGAGAGGTGAATCAAGAAAACCAATTGCAAGGCTGTAAAGTAATACAAAGTGGAGGATGGTAAAAGCCTGACCTACAGAGAGAAAATGAGGAAAAATAATGACCCATACGAGAACCAGGAATACATCTTTGAATACAAGTGAACTGATTCACCAAAAAGAATCTCACAGAACAGTAATAGAAAACACAATTGGAAAACATCTTCTAAAATTGACATTTTACCATTATAGAACTTTGACCTTGAGGCATTCCAGAATTGTGCCCAGCACCCTGATCATCTGTCTTAGATTTTCTTTTATTTCACCTTTGTACCAAACAAGCTGCTTCCTGTCAAGGACAAAGGCAGTGCCTTACTGAGTAGCTAGTAAACAATAACTTAATTGCCTTGCTACACAATATGTAAGACTTACATCTTCCCCTGTGACTCAGTTAGTTTGACGGTCACTAATAGAAACCCTTAATTTGTGACTGTGTTAAAGGGAGATTTCTCTGCAGCTGAAAGTCTGTGTGTTGATGCCATGTTCTTCAGGAATGCCACCCACACATGCTGCCTGCAATTTCTCATTATGTGCTCCACATAATGGAATGGGGCAGTGATTCTTTTTTTTTTCCAATATCACTCAGAATGACCTTGAAAATACCCTTTCTCCTTCAGATGTTCTTTTTTCTAGCTCTAGTCATTTGTCAAAAGAGTCAACATAACAAAGTTAGTGTTGATCTGAAAAGTAGCAAGCACTGAATAAATTAAATAAGATGTTCAGATAAATTCATTATTTGGTGTGGCTAATTATTAAATGATACATTACTGGGATAAACATAACTATATATTAATGTATATGTCTGTAAATGAATATCCATGTACATACTCAATTATACTATCTAATATTCATTTAATGTTACTCTGGCTAAACATTATTTTAAGTGCTTTGCACATGTGACATTTTTTCATGATTAAAGAGGATAGTGCTATTACTCCCATTAGACATTGAATAAGACGAACTATATAGAATAAAATGACAATATTTAAAATGAGAATGAGAAAAGCAGTTGCTATGATTAAACGTTCCCCTTCAAAATTCATTTTGAAATTTAATTGCCATTGTGACTGTGTTGCCAGATGTGATCTTTCAAGGGAGATTAGGTCATCAGGCCACTGTCTTTATATCAGTGCAGATATTTTAAAAATGGTTTAGTTACTCTGAAAATGGCATCCTGATGAAAGGAATGATATAGTGGTTTGAATGAGAGTGACCCCATAGGCTCATACATTTGAATGTATGGTCCCCAGTTGGTTGAAGTATTTGAAAAGGATTAGGAAGTGTGGCCTTCCTTGTTGGAAGAAGTGTATCACTGGAGGTAGACTGAAGTTTCAAAAATCCATACCATTCCCAGTCCTGCCCCTCTGCCTCTGGACTGTTGTCTCAACACTACTCTCAGCGACTGCTCCAGAACCATATTTGCCTGCTTGCTGCCATGTTCCCCACTGTGATCGTCATGGGCTCTACCACCCTCTGAAACCATGTACCCCCAGTCAAATTATTTCTTTTATAAGTTATCTTGTCATGCTGCCTCTTCAGAGCAATAGAAAACTAACTAAGACAATTGGTTAATTGCTGTCTTCTCCTTGTGTCTCTCTCTGTCTCACATGTTGGTGTTTGTTCCACCTTTTACATAGGCATGGTGCAATATAACCATCTTTATCATGCACCAGTGCCATGCCTGTGGCTTCTGAGCCTGAAGAATCAGGATTTAAACGAATTCTGTTATTTAGAAATAATCTCCCATCCTCAGGTAGTCAGATCTACACAGATGACACCAGGACAATTCTGAATACCCTGAATTTGACATGAGATCCTTATTCATAATCATGATGTCAGGTGATGTGTACTTTCACATGTCTGTTTGAAAACGCATATGCATTCAAGGAGATAAACATACATGTGCCCTTAATTAAGTGCACTGATACACACACACACACACACACACACACACACACACACACATACACACACACTCATACACACACAAATACACACACACTCACACACACACATACACACTCACACACACATACACACACTCA
>CABHPP010080625.1:0-25791 GCA_902168425.1 Peromyscus attwateri | reverse complement strand
AAAAAAAAAAAAAAAAAAAAAAAAGCAACATACAGTCTTAACAGCTGATCCATCTGTCCAAACCAAGAGATGAAGTTCTTGGAAAGATTTCCTGTAAAAATATAATCTAACACACTCCTTTCTCTTTTTCTCTAGTAGGTATTTTACTAATACTTAAACATAAGGCATAGAACTTGTAAGAAAATGCTGTAACAGATAACTTAGAGAGTTACATAGTAAATTTGATCCATGTTCACTGGTTAGGATGTGGGTGGAGTTCCTTAGAAAGTTCTAGAGTACTAGTGGTTTGAAAGAAAAGCATACATTTATCTCTAATGTAGATCCAGATCAATATGAAAATTTGATGCAATTTGGCCACTGATGGAAGTACCTTTACTTTTGTTTTCTGTTGTCTTTCCAGGATTTTACAGACTCCAGACGTTAGATAACCACATATGACATAGACAGTCTCCATACTGGGAAAGGGTGGGTGTACCAAAAAGAGAAGAAAAGGATCATATGTAACTTGATATTGTTTTTCTTGATGGGCCGATATTGAATATTTATATTATATAGGTAAATGGAATATTTATATTGTATATGATAAATATAAAACTTAGTTCTGTTCTTCATCTTCATTCAAGAATGATGGTTGGTCAGTGCATCTTCACTGCGGACAAAATTGTCATTGTCTAAAATCAACTTTCAGTGCTGTTTTACTGTGAATTGGAAACTAATTTTCATGGAAATAGATTTTAGCAAAGAGAGAAGAGAAAAAGTACTGACATTGTAGCTCCTTGATCCTCTTGTTCCTATTGCTGAGCCTTGACACCTGAAGAAACTGAATCCTAGTTCTGCATTTTGCTTGTTTTGCCATCTGTGAAATGGGAATAAACTGAATCAGTTTACTAATGAAGGCTAGTATTCAGCATCAAAAAATCAATAATTTGTGGCTGGAAAGAAGACTCAATGGTTAGGGGCACATTCTAATCTTATAGAAGTTTGGTCCTTGGGACCCAATTCAGGTGACTTACAACTACCTGTAAATTCATCTCTATAGATGCTCTCTTCTGAACTTCATGATTGTCCAAATTCAGGTGGATATACCTATAGAGGCCATACAGAGACACAGACACACACACACACACACACACACACACACACACACACACAGACACACATAAAAATTTTAAATTTCATTACATTTTGTATATGGAATTATATGTCTGATCTTGTATGGAATAATGATATTTTTCTTTTAAGATTTGTACGTCGCCGGGCGGTGGTGGCACACGCCTTTAATCCCAGCACTCGGGAGGCAGAGGCAGGTGGATCTCTGTGAGTTCAAGGCCAGCCTGGTCTCCAAAGTGAGTTCCAGGAAAGGTACAAAGCTACACAGAGAAACCCTGTCTCAAAAAAACCAAAAAAAAAAAAAAAAAAAGATTTGTAAGTCTTCCTTTTTCCTTTTATAAAATATTCTTTAATTTCATCTCATAGAAAAAATAATATTAAGACCCTTTCTGGTTGTGATTTTTCATTACCACATGATCTTTATTAACATTTTCTAACAAAAATACTACTTTCCATTTTACTTGAACAAATAATTGTTTCATGAATTAGCAGCATATGTTTATTTATTGCCTTATTCTTTATAAAAACACTTGTTATACTACTAACAACAAAAGCAGATAGCCTTAGACAACAACCTTTTCATCTTTCATTCCAAGCATACAGCCATAATAAAGATTTGTGAGTGTCATGCCCCACAGAAATAAGCTTGATGAGCATTTTTCAGAATGTCAAAGGCACTCTAGTGAAAGACAGTTGAATGAAATTTATGAAATTATGCAGAGTATAAATTATAATCAAGAATTAAACACATGAAAACCATGACAAGTAGCTGGTGCTCTGCATACACACAAGGTTAGGCAACAGAAATCAAGTGTGCAGTGAGGGTGTGAGCATATGGCTAGACTCATTTCCATCAGGGGGAATAAAAATCTCTGCCTCTCATGAAGGACCAACTAAGGACGGATTGTACGTCTCAAGACAGAAGAAACGGAACAAACTTAGGACAACAAAAAAAGGAAATCAAAGGAAAAGTGTAGAACAGTACAAGAGATTAACCAAGTATGATATTAAAATTGTTTCCTGAAAGAGATAGAAGAGGGAGAGGATGGGAAAGAAGATAGAGAAAAGAAGAGGAGGGAAGACAAACACATACATACATACATATGAACATATATACATATACATATATGCATGCAGAGAGAGAATGAGAGAGAGATCACTCAGGATCAGACTTGAACATAGATGCTAAGTTGAAAATGCAATGACTCATTCAAGTAAGACTTAACTACTAGAGGCCGCTACTTCCAGGGTAATTATGAAGGGTTCTTGAAGGGTTTTTTGTTTGTTTGTTTGTTTGTTTGTTTGTTTTTTATCCTGATAACAAGGACAATCTTGTATATTCTTTCAGCCTTCAGGCCACATATGATTTCAGGACCCCAGGATTTGTTGGTGACCTTGCTGCTTGAAAAGTGAGTGAAACTGAAAGCAAATATCTACAATCCCCGTTCAATAGGCAGATAGTTCAAAGCTGAAGGAGAAAAAAGTTTTCCAAACCACTCAAAAAGACCTTGTGAATAACTATATCAGCATTTAAACTAATAAGCATGCTAATTACCAACCATATTTGGCTATTGAGCCCTAGTCCAAATTGGGATATGCTCTTATATTTAGCATATACTTGATTTTGAAGAGTTAGTCTCAAAACTAACTTTGAATTTTGTAATGATATTTTATGCTGACTATATGTTTAAATAATCTTGAGTTTACATATATTATCAAAATTAACATTGTTAACTTCTCAATGTACAAAGACATACATGTGACTTATATTTTGTTTCTATTAAACAGAAATCATCTAAAGCAATACATTCAATAATGCAAAGACATTAGCCTTTCTGTAGATGATAAAAATACATTCCTTGCTAAGTAGATGGCTATAAGCCTTACAACAGTGTGGTGTGTAGCCTCATGCACATTTTGTTCTGCTATCTGCAACAGCTGGGCCTGCCCTTTATTGTAGGGTTTTAGGAATCGCTATATACATTCCCCAAACCATTTACTACTTTTTACACATCTATAATCACGTTGTTTATGTTCTCCCTTGCTCATGATAAGGGCTATAAAGGGCACCAGGAAAATTATAATTTGCACTATAAGCATTCTGTGAGACAGAGTAAAAATGAGTTAATATTCATTGAGAAGTCAGTGTAGCTGATTTGTGTGTTGACAGGAAGGGACAGAATCAATGCATCTATTGAACATTAGCTGTCTGCCAAGTCAGTACTTGATGGCCATGTTCCTCAGCTGCAGAAAAGCTCTGCAGTAGGTCAAATATGGAATTATATCCATAAAAGTTACATGTTTGTTTTTCACAGTTTAACACCTTAAGAAATCAAGATGCACCTGTGATTGATGGCACACTGCAATTCTGTCTAGATGATAGCACTAAGTATTACAAACACAGCACAGCTTGTGCATGAATAAGAAGAGTCTTACTATTTGTGGCATGACAATGCTCGCGATATGTTAACATTTTCATCAACAAACTATTTGAGAACCACCAGAGGAAAGAATACAAATTCTGCTTATTCTGTAAATATCATCCTTAGATAGACCCACATTCAGTAAATGGGGCACCAGTTACAAGTCCTGTAGAATTAGTTGTATCAATGAAGGCATATTGAGGATTATTTGAAGAAATTCACATTAATTGTCATGCTGATTCAACAAAGAACACACTTTGAAAAAGAAATGAGGACATTAAAATCATTTACAGGCACACTAGTTCAGATTTTGCATATGAAAACTTAAGAAAAACCTAAAACAATATGGGCCTCATATTTTAAGGACTTTATGGTGGTTCCCTAATCATTAGGGAAATGCAAATCAAAACAACTCTGAGATACCACCTTATGCCAGTCAGATTGGCTAAGATCTCTCTCTCTCTCTCTCTCTCTCTCTCTCTCTCTCTCTCTCTCATATACATATATAACACTTCATTCAAGCTATAAAAATCAATTCTAACTTGTAGTAATGAAATGAATTGTGCCTCAATTTTCAGCATGTTTGTTATAAAAATAATTACATTTTTGTTTGTATCTTCTTAGAGTTAATAAACTAAGCAGTCTAAATTATGTATAAAGAATAATTTTCAGTGACAAAATATTTAGCTTATTTTTAGTTTAGTAACATTAACATTGACTGATAGATAGTATTATATTTGTCCATAAATATCAAGTCCTAAGCAATGTATTGCTTCCTTTAAAAAATATTTGTTTTTATTTGTTTATATGTGTGTGAATGTGCACATGTACGTATACCTATGCATGAGGCATGTACACATGTCTGTATATGAATGGATGTGAAGGCCATAAGAGGACATAGCATTGGATCTCTTGTTACTGAACTTACAGGCGTTTTTGTTACACTCAGCTTGTTTCCTGGGTACTGGGATCTGAATTCTGGTCTTCGTAATTGCTCAGTAAGCACTCGATTTATGAGCCGTGTCTCCAGTTCCTACTTCACACGTGGAGAATCCCTTATATTTAATTCCTTTCCTGTTAACCATACAATTTATGTTTGTACTCAAATGTTTTATGCTTTAATTTTGGCATATATACATATATATGTGCACATATAGAATTTATATGATATATATACATGTGTGTCTATATGTAAATGTATATGTATATATAAATTCTTAATTTTTGAATTATTAATAATATTTATTGAAATACATTGATTCTTCCAACTATCTTCTAATTTAAATACAGTATACTTTTTTTTTTATATTCTTCAAGTTTATAGTACTTACGTTTTTAAATTATAATTAAGCCTAGTGGAATAAACTAAACAAGAATACAAAAGACCCACAGTATCATGCCTACCCACCTTTCATCTCAAGCTGAAATAATATGATTGAACTTTGAATATGAATTCAAAGAGGAAATTAAAATCTATAAATATATTGAAGAATTACTTAAAATTATACTTTATTTTTTTCACAAAGTTAAATTGCTTTTGTTGCTTTGAAACATTTAAATTCTTTTCATCCTAATTATAGGAAAATCAAACTTATTCTAACATTATCTATTTCTATTAATTATAATAGAATACACCACAGCCAATATTCTTAATAGGCACCCATTAGCTCTTATTGGTCTTAACATTAATGACTGCATGGTTAAATTTTTCATCACTGTTACCAATGCCTGACAAGAAGCAATTTAAAGAAGAGTTTCTTTTTATTTTAGTTCAGTTTCAGGGATTACAGCCTATCAGGGTTAAAAAGGCGTTCTCACAGTTGGCTCCTTGGCTGAGGTAGTGAGCTGCCAGTCCTTCTTGACCTATTCCTATTTCATTGGAACAGAAAATGGAGAAAAGAAAAGAAGTAATAGCAAGCTTTGAACCTTTCAAGACCCACTGTGCAGAGTGAAAGGCGTTTTACCTCCAAACCACGATAAATAGCAATTTTTTTTATTTAGAATTTTGATTCATTTTCTCTTTAATCTCATAATGTAGTGATTTCTAATGTTTTGTGAATTTTTTGTACAAACACATTTTAAAGTACTTTCTTCATCCAATTTTTGAGGATCTTAAATTTTTTTCCTGACCTGTTTATATGTTAGAAATTATCTTTTTGATGTGTCCTTAAATTTAATTTGGTAGTGTGGCAAGGTGTACCACTGGCTTGTCTAACACCCTTTATCTGAGCCAGGTTCCCTTGCCAGCCTCTAATCAAAAGCCCTGGGAGAGCTAAATTCAGTTTCGATACTCAATTCTCAACTTCCTGACAGCTATGTGCAGCTAGGAAACAGAGCTGTGTCTGGTAAACAAGAATGGAATTTGGCTAGTGGCGGGGAAGTACCAAAGAAAACTGCTTTGTGAAGAAATAAAAAGTAAAGGACTCAGCACTAACCTGCCCTCACCAGCCCCAGGATTTTCATGGGCATCCTTAAGAAAATCACTAAGGAAGAACAAGATTCATCACATGAGACTGAGGACAGAATTTGAAAAGAAGGAAATAATAATAATCAAGACCCCTTTAAATGCTATTGAGAGTGTAAACTTCTATAACCTTTAAGTGGGAAAGCAGTCTGAGAGGAGCATATTGATGGCTCAATCTGTACAGCTGCTCAGGACTGCCACCCTCATATATTTATCAGTAAAATTAAAAAAAAAAAAAAAAGGTATTCAATATGTCTCAACTCTTCTTTTTATACACAGGTAGCACAGCAAGACTACCTAGTGTTGGCTACCACATCCATACTCCCGAAGGATGACCCTGAACTACAGAGGCCAGATTGCAGATGAAACTGATTAGTTCAACAGGTGACAGTTTTTTTTTTTTTTTTCAGCTAATTCGAAAAACGGAATGGAAATTCTGTGTCTCACCAGAAACAGGAAAATGGATATTAATGAACAGTAAAGGTACCCACAGGACTATCTTGATTTCCATGCTGCAAGAAGGATCCCAAAGTTCCTATTGCAAGGCATGCCTATGTCCCCTGTACGGGGACAAGCAGAATTGCAAGACACCAGGATCAGGACACTTCACAGTCATGTCTGCTGGGTAAGAAGAGTGAGGCACAGTGCCAGTTCCCAAAGCTGAGCATGGGCTCCTTTTGTTTATGAGCAGTTCTTCCTAGCTCACTCACTTGGGGGAAGAATACCAGATTTGATAAAATTATCACCTGCAATGTTGAAAGTATTATTCAATTGTCTTTCTGACTTTCTAGGACGGGATATGTCTGGTGCCGATCTAATTTTCAATTATCCTTCAGTCAAATGTATTATTTTAAAGAAAGATTTAAAGGCTTTTCTCTGGAGCACAGACTTTGAATGCTGTTATGTTGTGGGACTTTCCTCATGCGAACTGGTTGACACTTAATAGTCCTTTTCATCAAAACATTAAATCCTTCAAGCATTTCTAAAATAATATCTTCAATTAACTACCACTTTCTTTATCTTGTATCTGGAAATTTTATTAAACCATTTTAGATCTTTGTAATATAATTCAGAATATCTGAAGTTAAAACTAGAATTTCAAAATTAATATTAGTATTAATTTTTTTCTCTATTTTTGGGATAAATGTTCTGATTATTAATTTCGGGATTTCTCTTTCTGGTCAGCTTAATTCAAATGTTTATAACCGATGGCTTAGCTTTTAAAAGTTAAGTGCAGTGTTTATTTCAGCATACCATTTGCAGAGTTTTCATTATAATTTCTAAATGCATATGTGTAATCCTATGGAGGGGTGTAACATGAGTCCTAATTGGTCTAATAAAAACCCGGAGCCAGACACTGGGGTAAATGCTGAAAGATCAGAGAGACAAAGGAACAAGCCACAGTCACCTCTCACCTCACCAAGTGCTCAGCTGAAAAGCACTGAGCGTCTGTCTCCTCCTGCCTTATGTACCTTTTCTCTGCCCAGCCATATCAATTCCTGTCTCAACCTCCCTAGTGCTGAGATTAAAGGTGTGTGTACCTCCCAAGTACTGTAAGCAAAGGCATGAGATCCCAAGTGCTGGAATTACAGGTGTGTGCCACCACTGCCTGGCCTCTATGGCTAACTAGTGGCTGACTTTGCCCTCTGATCTTCAGGCAAGCTTTATTTGTTAGAACATACACAAAATATCACCACAGAGGGGAAGCTGTTAATTCAGTGAACTCGGACAGTATTATTGACAAGAAGGTTTCCTTTGGAAGCGTGAAATGAAATAAGGAAACTTACCTTTGATCTACTTTCTTTCATTTGATGAATAACTGATTTTTTTTTCCAGATGAAGAGTTTTAATAGTTTGATACTTCAAAAAGATACATGTTGGGCCTAGAGGACAGGTTCTGAGATCAGAAGTATATCATACTGCCCTTGAAGAGGTCCTGAGTTCTGTAATTGCCTATAACTCCAGATCTAGGGGATCTGATGCCATCATCCACATGCCCCAGGTACTTGAACCCATGTTCACAGTCCCACAACAGAGACAAACAATTAAAAACTAATCTTAATATATATATATATATATATATTATTTATATATATAATATATATTATCACATTCTGGAGCACTTTAGGGAGATCTTAGGCTTTAAGCAAAAATCCCACTCTCTTTGGAAAGTTCTAGAATATGTATCCTCCTGTATTCTTAGAAAAGCTGCTCCACATGGGAAATTTTATAAACACAACAGAAAAACATATGGTTCAGTGCTATATACAGGTACATCAGTGTAGATGTAATTCTGAACGGTTTTATTAAATAAGAAACACAGAGCCAATTGCAGAGTTAAAAGCCCAAGAGGTCAGAGCAGCAGCCAAGACCGCCGCCTTCTTACCCCTCGCTGCCACAGTCCTTCCCCTCAGAAAGAGGCCTACTTCCTGTGTGTCTGTATTTTTATTGACTTTCTCTTCTGCTTTCTCATTGGTGGTAAACCCAACCACATGACCTCCTTATCACTGCCTGTCTATACAGACCTCCAGGTATCTATGGTTGGTATTGAGATTAAAGGCGTGTGTCTCCATGCTGGTGCTGTCCTTGAACACACAGAGATCTGCCTGTCATGTGATAGGGATTAAGGGCGTATGCTACCACTGCCAGACTTCTGCTAAATGACTTGCTATTACCTCTGACCCCCAGGCAACTTTATTTATTAACATACAAGTAAAATCACATTTCAGCACAAATAAAATATCACCATACATAAGTATGAATTGAAAGTTATCTTAGTCAGGGCTCTGTTTTTTGTGAAGAGACACCATGACCTCGGCAACTCTTCTAAAGGAAAATATTAAATGGCACTTGCTTACAGTTTCAGACCATTCAATCCATTGTTATCACAGAAGAGAGCATGGCAACATACAGTAAGATATGGTCCTGGGGAGTAGCTAAGGGGTCTACATCAGGACCCATAGGCAGCAGGAAGAAAGTGAAAGCCACTGGGTCTAGCTTAGGCTTTTGAAACCTCACAGCCCACACCCAGTGACATACTGCTTCCAACAAGGCTACAGCTTCAAGTCCTTTCAAATAGTGCCACTCCTGGGGAATAACTATTCAAATCTGTGTGGCAATGGGGCTCATTGTCATCCAAACTACCGCAAAGAAGTGTTATGGATAGACAGTAAGAAACAGTAAGCCTGATACTTCTAATTTGGACCTATATTATTCTGTTAGGCCTTTAAAATATTATACACCCATTGACATATGAATTGAGAGAAAATGATTTTGAAAATAGGTTGTTAAAGATTTTGTCCTTTTGTTGTCATTGATGTGTGTATGTTTATGTCTATGGGAATACACACTATGTGTATGAGGAGCCTGCAGAGGTCAGAAGAAAATCTTGGTTCCCATGGATCTAGAGTTACAGGCTGTGGTGAACTGTATGACCCAGGAGCTGGGAAACAAACTCTGACCCTCTGAAACAGCATCAAGTGCTTGTAACAGCTTAGCACTCCTTCCAGCCCTGAAAAAAGTTTGTAAAAAATAATCGCCTATAAGAAAAGTAAGAGCAAACAAGTAGTAAGATGTGGAAGACTTTACACTCACTCTGTGCATTTTGCATCTAATATTACTTTATCATCTGTGTATTCTAAATGTATTTTAAATTATATACCAATTTTTGTAACACAGCTTAACTACGTAAAAACATTTACATATTATATAACTTTCAAAGGTAATTTATGATATTTATATAGCATTATGTTGTGTATTCTTATTCAATAAATAGATAATAAAGAAAGATGAGTAGATTATATATATTTCACTGACAAATTTCAGTTCAATAGAAAATTTTGAAAGGATCTATGGGAAATAAAAGACAATTCTCTTGACATTACAAAAATGATGTACTGGACAGCTATCATGTGAAAATTCTTGTTGAAGGAAGCATGCATATGTACTTTATATGGGACTTCAGTTTCTGAGATAAATATTATGAATAACACCAACCTGAAGAGCAAAAGAGTTATTTCATTTTGCACTTCCAGATAACAGATTATCACTGAGGAAATTCAGGGCAGGATCTTAAGACATGCAGGAACCTGGAGGCAGGAACTGAAGCAGAGGCCATAGAGGGTGGCTACCTTACGGCTTGCTCCACAAGTCTTGTTTACCTCACTTTCCTGCCTTCTGATGCCACTCAGACAACTTGCCCATGGCTTGCACAGCCTCCCATGTGCTAGGTCCTCTGATACCAAGTAGAGGTTAAGGAAATGACCCACAGAACTGCTTATAGTTAACTAAATGGAAGCATTTTCACATTTGAGGTTCATCTTCCCATTTGACTCTAGTATGCATCATGTTGACAAAAACTAATCAGGACAACAAATATTCTTATCCTGTTTTAGAGACGAGGTAAATAAAAAGGAAATTGAATTATTTGGCAAAACAATACAAGCTTGGGGTGTGCTGCATTGTTCTGGGTTTTGGCCAGTCACTCATGCACAGCTAGTAGAGAGGCTGTGCTGAAACAAGCAAAGAGAGGCTTTGATCAAATTAAGAAACTCAAGATCCTAACGCGCCTCATGGAAAGGCAACAATGCAACAATTAAATCCTATTATTGCATGGGAGATGCTTATACTTAAAATCATCTTACGTTTATCTAAACAATAATCTATTCTTCTGAAAATCAAATTGGGTTATTTGCACTGTTTATTTGTTGGTCTGCTGAATCTGACAGTCCTAATATATATGCATACTCTTAGGATGAGAATCTGGAGAGGAAAAGAATAGCATCAGGTTCACAAACATACCTAGAGCTATAACCATTTTTAGAGCAAAACCAGACAGAGGGGAGATCCTAGGTGGGAATATCTATTTCTGTAATGGGTCACCTCAAAATCCTTTTAAGTGCCTGGACTTTTAGAGAAGTTAAGTCAGAAAAGGACTTGTTTGGACAAAGGATAGTAAGAATCAAGAGTCACTAATGCTTTGACTTAGGTTTAATAATGGAAAGAGAGATTTCTTCCCAAATAGATTTTTGTATTAGAGGCAATTCTGAAAAATAAAATCCTATTCTTATTAGTTCTCCTATTTTTTAAAAATTACTCGTTATAGAGGGAGATGAATTACTATTAACACAATACATATTTCAAATAATAATGAGGAAAGTAGGGACCTAAGAATTGGTGATATTAAGTACATGAATACAACATTGTATTTTGCAGAAAATAAAACTATTATCTCACAGGGCAATTATTAGTGGTGTGGAAATTTCTGAGGAAACTTTTCCGGATAGATATGAATAGTTTCATCTTACTGAAATTACAAATATTTGTTATGGTTGAATATAACATGTGCCAAAGTGTCATTACCCAGGGACACAATTGCAAAGAGACTGGGCTTTAGGAAGTCTTTGAATCCTGAGGGTTCTGACCTAGGAATGAATTAACCCCAGGATGGATTCCAAGCATGATAGAAGTGCTATAGGAAGTAGGTTAGTGTGCTTCTCTTAGGGGCTATCTCTTACACTGGTAACTTACTGCCATCATTTACTGTGTGTGGCTCCTGGCTGCACAAAGGTGAGCTAGTCTCCTAGCCATGCCATCCCTGTCATGTGGGATGAAAACATCAGAAATAGTAAGCTACAGTAAATCTTACCTTTAAATTGTTTTGTTTAGATGTTCAGTCACAGCAACAAAGAAGTCTGACTAATGTAAATGTAGTCCTTTCGCATGTAATCCAATCAGTTTTGCACTGCAATTGATATTGAATTTTTGCATATACACACATTTCTATGTACATTCACACACACACACACACACACACACACACACACACACACACAATTTGAATGTTTCAGGTCTATTAAACATCGCTACATCTCAGTCTCTATAAGCCCTGTGTTAGGGTCTTAAAAGAAGCACTTTCCATACAGAATTAGATCGCCTTAGCCTACAGAACCACCTCTTAAATGACAATTTGAAGTGATATGTCAGAGACCTTCAGAGAAATGACCCTTTGCTTTGCAGTGAGAGAAAATTCTTCAGGGTTACCACAGCAGCTTGAAAATATCACAACAACTGTGAAATAAGGAAGTCAATATGTATTAGACAAGGAGAAGAGAGGAGTGTGTAGAGAGACAACATGCAAGCCTTGATGAGGAAAACAGCAGGGGGTTGCTTGTTGAGCCAGTGACCTTTCTCTATTCTTAAGCACTGAAGATTGTGTAAATCGCTGAAAAGAAGTTTCTTTAATGCTTTATTTTTTCTATATACAGGTGAGGATTTTTCTTCCTTCTGTTTTCCACTTAACTTTAGTAATATTCCCCATTGAGGTTATTATGCTTGAAATCCAACTCAGCATAAGCTAAATGGAATAAAATAACTCTCTTGAAGTTTTTCCTAATCCTATTTATAAAACTCTCCAAGAACTGCTAATATTCTTCCCCTGACAAGTAATACGATACACACCAAGGGGAATGAAACAGAGCTTAGAGTGAGGCTTGCAGCCTATTAAACATTTAATAAGTAATAAGGATCCATCAGAGAATGGGCTATTTCTTGCATATTACAGCTGCAGACACTCATTTTCCAACTTGAACTATAGAAGTAAGAAGGAGGAAATCATCACGACAGAAGTTCAAAAATGCAATGACTGAAAAAAGCTTGCAGCTTGTATCTTTCATTTATTTATATGAACTTTTAAGGACTGAGTCATAAATGCTGGCATGTTTGTTCTTTTCCCTGTCTGGATGTGTTTTGGCTTAAGATCTCAAAATATTGAGACTTTGTTTCTTTTCCAATTTCATAACTATTTTGTTGCATTCATTATTCACATCTCCAATTGCAATTTGTTTTGTCTTGTAGTATCAGGCACTAACAAGAATACAGTAGATGTTAAACATAATTTGATATCACAGCATTTACTCATATTCTGATAGAGAAGACTGGCTAATTTTAAAAGATCAAAGTTGTAAACTTCAATATCTGCAGAGTTACAATGCATATCCATGGTTAACATATCAATGGATTCTTCATTGCAGCTCCCTAATATAGCCTATCCTCTTAATATTCTACGAATATTATAAAATTCAATCAATTACCATCACATTTTGTGATAGATAGTCACAGCTGTTAACAGTTCCACAATATTCCTGGTATTTGTTGTGTCATGTGTAACTTACTCATTTCAAATATGGGGCTACCATTGAATACAAAGAAAAAAATCACTGCTCTGGTTCTGTGATATTACAAGACAGAGATTGGAGGATTTTTGTCTGTGTTGACTCTACCTAGTCACAAAAGCTTTGCAAGAGAGCTTGGTCTTTTCCTGATCTCAAGGTTTCTCCTGCTGGCTGAGCAGCTCTAACCTGCCTTGTTGTAAGAGGAACATGGTGAGTACTGACAGTGGTCTTCATAGCTGAAGGTGACCCTCCACTGTTAGCAAGTGGAAAATCCTGGACCTTAGTAACTAAACAAATTCTTATCTGAAAAAATAAAAAACAGATCTATCCTTATTCAAGATGATCTTTGACAATGCAGCCTGCTTGACATCTTAGTTTCAGAAAAGCTAAATTCTAAGCAGAATGCTCTATGGGGTCATATCCAAAATTTTACTTAAACACCTATTTAAATAATGTTCTTAAAAAAATTTTTCCCATTGTAACAGACTTGTTACACTACAGTAGCAAACTAATAGAAATAACTTCTAGGCTAAGATCAGTATAGCATGAACTGAATTTGGTGGATATTGTCTTGAGGACTCTGAGTCTTTGGGGATGCAGGGCTGTAATGAAAATAAATTTAAGGTCTGTTCAATAGTTAATGTACTGTGTATACTTCAAGTTGTATATGTAACTGAATACAGAATTAACTTGTGATAAATAGATCAAAGACTTACATCATCTGGGGAGCAATCCATTGTAAAACATAAAAGAGTTATTATTATACTACACATTTGAAGTGAAAAAAAGTATTATCAGAGAATTAAAAACTTTAAATATTCATGTATTTGTTTTTGAGGAAGTGGGTGTACAGTGCTCTTGTGACCAGCAGAGTCGGTTTTCTTTTTCTACTGTGTGTCCCAGGTATTGAACTCAGATCATTGGGCTGGGCAGCAAGCCCCTTTCCACAATAAGCCATCATCTTAGTAGTCTTCATCAGAGAATCTAAGGAACTTCACTGAAGTCTCAACACTAACACCTACCAAAATCTTCTACTTTAATTGCTCTACATATATTTAACTAAGGTTTTAAGAATGTGAGTGGATAAAGTTGTCTGAAAAATAAATATAATTCTAATTAACTCAGGAAGTCAATTGGAAATAAAATTTAGAAAACACTATTTTTGACTATTTCATGTTTTATATAAATAAAATAAAGTTTAAAAGAATAGTGCCAAACTCATGGAGTTAAGAGCATTCACATGAGCATGCTTCTTGTAGATCAATTAGAAGAAAATAGAAACTTTATAACTCATCTATACTAAAAGTAATAAATTTTCTATCATACTGTGATCTTGACAATGAGATTTTGCATATTTGAAGGAAATGGAGAGGAGAAGTGTGATGTGTCACAGGACTGTAGTCTCAGGACTTTGGCAACAGTGATACAAGCTCCTTCAGACTATATTATAGAGGCAGAGCCTCATTAAACAAGCCAATGAACCAAATAGACAAATAAAACAAAAACAATTGAATTAATTGGTAAGCAGTGATTTGTGCTTTTCTAAAAAATTGTTTGTCTTGCCTTATTACTTTTCCATTCCTATAGTTAAAAATGAATATAGATATTAAGGCTCAATAAAGAAAGATGAGGAAAAGCAGAGTTCTAATTTGGCTTTCATCTTTATAATTCAAAAGTAATCGAAGTCACTATGGAACACTCAGAAGAGAACTTAGTGGTTTTTTGAAAGATTTTAACTTTTTCAATGGAAGACAGGATGAATGCTTTTGTTAGGTGTTGGAAAGTCATTTTAAATAGTTTTTCCTAGACGTTCCAACTGAAATGTTTCTTTTTAAGAATAAAAGAAGAAACAATCATTTTTTCCTCCCTAAAGATAAATATTAAAGTAACTCCTCAAAAGTAATTCTTCTACTTTTAAAAGGTTTGGGGCTTGACAATATATTTGCAGATTTATTTTTAATTCCAAATTTGCACATGCATTGTTGGCCCTAGTAATTACTTCTGAGATTTCAAAAGGGATTCACTTCAGTCATTTACCCAGAATAACTCCAATATATCTTGAATAGGACTTCCTGACAGACACAGTGAGATATGAAACATCTTGCAACATGATTGACAGATTCTCATATACACACTAAAGCTTGAGAAGGTAGATGTCATTTTCTGTGGCTGCAAAGACATGAGTTTAAAATACTTAATACTAAATTTATCTAGTAATTTTCTTTAAACTTATATAAAATTTATAGGCTGATAAACTGATTCATAAATGATTATTGCAATATTCTATTCACAGGAAAGTGAAATTAAGCTAACAATTTGCGTAAGTATATTTATTTACTTTCTGTCACTATGTCATGGGAGACCTGTGGAAAAATCTCATTTTTTAAAACCTTTTTATCTGCCTCTTTTCAGTGCTTGTATTTGAAACATAAAATATTTGAAAAGAATCAGAAAAATCAAATCTTCATTTATTTGCTGTGGTGGTATGATTTATACTATCCTAAATAAAACAGTGCTTATCTAGTACATGAAAGTAATAAAAATTACAACAGTATTAAACTCACACAAGGCTCCTACACATGGTTTTCAAACAGAGAAGTCATAATTCTTTTGGTGATGAATGAATCTTCAAACACACATACACAAAACCCAGACCTCTACTTATACTTAAAAAATGAGATTTTTATCTCCCTAAATTTTATATGAAGGAATACAAATGTAAAATCAATCTTATCAACAAACAGAGCGAAAGACCTAAAAACAAATGCAAATAGGAAGCTTTAGTTTTTATGGAAGATTTCAAAGTAGACAGAAGGAAAGAAGTTGTAGGCACTGATTCTTCCAAGAAACAAACCTGCATGTGAAACGGCATGCCTAGAAAAGAGGCATGTTGTCTGTGCATCAGGACTGATGGCACAGAATTTCAGTACCGTCAAGAACAACATTAACATGTTTAAGTGATTGTGGTTATTGGAACATTCACAGAGAAAGCAAAAGCAATAATTAAAACATTCTTAATATTTTCTTGGGTAGATTTAAAGTAGGATAACCATGTCACCAAAATAAAAATTTGGAACAAACCATAGTCCAGAAACTATGAAAAAATTACATTTTTTTCCTTGAATACACATAATTTTACAAAAAGGCAGCACTTGGATATTATAGAGAAAAGTGATGAGACCTGAGTATAAAACTAATGTGAATTACATAAACACTGATATGTATCCTACAATAATTACCAGATCATTTTTACATGACAGATTGCTACTTCTGAAGAAAGCTCTTCATTTCAGAAAGAAATTCAATTAGAACTTAAATTCCCCATTGCCTGAGCAATAGTGCTGTATGCCAGAGTGAGGTTTCAGTGCTTGATACCATCTACAAGTGAGTGACAGAGAAGCCCAGGACAAACACAGGCTGGCTATGCTCTGGTCAGGAAGTTCAGGTGAAGCTTTCTTATCATAATAACCCAGGAGTTTTGTTTTTTTTTTTTCTATATAAGTAAAATACTAGACCAGGTAATAGCTTTTTCTTGGCTTTAACTATTTGCATTCCCAAATCCAAGCAGATCTTCCCATTTATCATGGAAATGCCTGCCCCCTTTTGGCCAAAAATCAAAATTTAATTCATAGTGAGAAAAATGCAGAAAATTCTTCCTTCATCCCATTCTGCCTTCTACTTTCTAGGGATTACTTCTCCAGGTAACAAGAAAAATGGTTATTATGAGACAGAACTGCATTCCCATGAGAACTACATGTCCGATATTACTCATGAGGCAGAAAGGCTTTCCCATGAGAAATGTGTGTTCAATGTTCTTCAGAAGATATACTTTGGAGCCAGTCTTGATATAAAGAAAAAAATCAAATGTTTATTCTTCAAGTTGCTAAAGTATACATTTATATATCATCAGATTTTTAACTGCAATAGTTCTTACTGGAATTTAAAAAATTATAATGATTGTAATGGCAGGGATCATAAAGTTAAGGAAGATACAATTTAAAACTAAAAATGTGTAGTCATACATAAACAAATTTTATTTTACATCTCTTTAAGACAGCACATATTGCTGATGCTTAAAGGAAACTACATTTATTTTATTGGTGTTAATTTATTACTTGATTCTGATAGTATAATCAAGGATACTATCTCATTTGACACACAGCATAAAATATGAAGAACAAGAAAGTCTCAAGGCAAAATTAGCCATTTCAGTCATGAATGGGAATAGTCAAGTGTAGCAAGTCTTTCTCTGGACTGCCAGTTCCCAAATAATGACACAGAGACTTCTTATAAATTATGAATACCCAGCCTTAGCTTAGACTTGTTTCTAACTAGCTCTTATAATTAAATTAAGACATTTATATTAATCTCTGTTTTGCCTTGTGGCTTTTTATCTCTTTTCTGTCTTGTACCTCCTGTTTCTTCTCCATGTACTTTTGTATCTCTCCTGCACTTACATTCATCTCCTCTTTTACAAAGAAAACAGTCCATTGGAGTGGCTTGCTTACATTTTTTCCAAGGTTCAGTCCATTATCATTATGGCAGGGAGCATGGTGGCATGCAGGTTTGACGTGGTATTGGCTACATCTTGGCTTATAAGGAATAGGAAGTTGACTGAGACACTGGGCAATATCCTGAGCATAGGAAACCCCAAAGCCTATCCCCACAGTGACACACTTCCTCCAATGAGGCCAAACCCACTCCAACAAAGCCACCCCTCCTTATAATGTCACTCCCTGTGAGATTATGGAGGCCAACTACATTCAAACTACCACATTCCACTCCCTAGTCCCCATAAGCTTGTAACAATATCACAATGCAAAATTTATTTTGTCCAACTTCAAAAGTCCCCATAGTCTATCACATGCTTAACAATGATTTAAAGTCTGAAGTTCAAAGTCTCTTCTTAGACTCATGCAATCTCTTTACTATAATCACTTATAAAAATCAAAATCAAAGAGCAGATCACATACTTCCAATATAATGGCACAGACTGTACATTACCATTCCAAAACACAGGGAAGGGAGTATAGCAAGGAAATACTGAACCAAAGCAAAACCAAAAACCAATTAGAAAAATTTCAAACTCTGCATGTCCATGTCTCATGTCAAAACACCCTCCACATATCCAATTATGTTTAGCTACTTTGACTGCAACACACTTCTTTCTCTTGGGCTGGTTCTACTCCCTATTAGCAGCTCTTACTGGCAGATATCCCACAATTCTGCCATCTCTAACATCTTGGGTTTTCCAAGGCACACCAGGTTTCAACTTCACAGCTTCACTCAATGGCCTCTCTACTAGACCTCCATTTAGGGTCACCCATGACACATGCCTGTCCTCAGCCACTTTATTCCATAACTCCTTTCTTTTATCTTTCACTCTAAACCCCGAACCCTGTGGCCAAAGCTGCCAAGTTCTGCTGTTTTCTGGGGCTTAAACATGAGCCCCGCCTCTTGTTCAATTACATCTTCAACAGCTTTCTGTCTTTCACTGCCTAAGCTTGGCTGTCCTGAAACTTGCTTTGTAGATCAGGCTGTTCTCAGACTCAGAGATCCACCAGGCTCTGCTTTAGAGTGCAGGAATAAAAAAAAAATGTATTGCATTGGTGAAGAGGTTAGGCTTTTGTTTCCACAGAAAATGAAAGGCTGGAGATTCATTCAAGGTTGATATAGATCAGGTTTAATCAGAGGAGACCTCCTCAAAATCCTAGCATACAGAAATAAAGCTGGAAAACTACAAGAGAGATGATGTGTATATTACCTGCTCAAACATAAAATAAAATAGCATCTTTGGCTGACTTGTGTACAATGCACAATCCATACTTAGTTAATACAGATATGTATGTTATCTTTGAATGTTTGTGTGTTTTCAGAGCAAAGGGACCAGACACCAATGGGTGGGCCAGGTGAGCCTCTGTTGCAGGTTCCTCAGAGATCTTCATACAGAACAACTTCAACACTGCTGACTGAGATGGTCTAGCCTCACAGATCATTCTATCAAGGACTACAGATAAGTCTCGTGCTTTGCCATTACACAAAGAGTAGACAATAAATATTATGGCTAGTTTTCCAAGGGCTTGACCATTATCTCAATTTTCTCAGGGTTCCTTAAAGATATCATTGCCCCTAGACAACAGGGAACAATCTAGAAAATATGATGCCCACATTCCCAGGGTTTGGGATGGGTGGTTTTTGGTCATTCAATGGGTTATGAATGTTTGCCATCATTTATAGGGCTGGTAACACATTTTTATTGGTCATGGTCACGGAGAAAGCTAAACAAAAGAGATTAGATTCAAGGATTTCTTTCTGAAGGAAAAAAAAAAGGGGGGATATAGCATAGAAATGATGGGATAAAGGAGTAGATTATTAAGCCTATCTTTAAAGAACCACTAGTCTCAAATATTTTACATTGTTGGTGACTTTCATATACTGATACAAATTTAAAGTTATTTTGCGATACTGTATATATGTTTCTACTGTTGTTTAAAAAGTATTATATGTATGCAGATCATTTAAAAATGTAATATAAGGTTTTAGTCCTTGAAAACTATTAGGGTAATAAAGAAAAACAGATTAGTGATTAGTCATCTATAATAATCCCAACTATGCTCATGTTAGGTATGTTTTAAAGGTCAGACCGAGACCAATTTTAAATAGGTAGACTGTCTTCAAACACTTAATATTGCATTTAAAATGTTTTAATAACAAAAGGCTTTTCGTGGCAGTGAGGCACAGCAGCTTGTGGCATCACCAATTTACTTCAAAAGAGGTTGACAGGCATCAAAGACCCTCTATATGGAGTTTGCTTTTATTTGCAGCAAGGTTAGTCACTAGACAAAGAAATTGCCCTTGCCTCAACTGCTAACAGAGTGTTGTCCAAATTGGACAAAGAGGACATAAAAGAAGACAACTGCCAAAATCTGCCAGGACAGAGCAGGATAGTCTTTCAAAATTCCTGCTTCATAGAAAAGTCTGTCAGATATTTCAGGCCCATCCCATAGGCCAAAAATGGATGCCACAATACTGCAGAGGAAATTTGAGTGACTGTTCAGACAGACAGCTGTTTCTGTCATTTCTTAGTTTTGGAAGTTGTTTGCTCAGCACTTCCTGTTTGCTCAAGTGATATTTTATCCTTCTTGGGTCTTTGTGGAGTTAAAGAGTAGATCGTTATAGTTATAGCTTCCCCTAGCCATGGATATAAAGTAAACAAAGTACAAAATTTTGAACTCATCAAGAGAGGACAGATAATGGAATATTTTCTCTAAATTTGTCAAATACAAATGGACTAGACCTTGTGAATGTAATTCTAAGCTGATAATCATTCTAATTGTTTATAATTTTATTATGTTAGAGTTAAAATCTTTCCTGTTTATTTAGACAAAAAGGGAGAAATATTGCAGAATATTTCTTTACACTGTATGAAGATGTTTCACTGTGATTGGTTTAATAAAGAGCTGTATGGCCAATAGCTAGATAAGAAGAGATTAGGTGGGACTTCTGGGTACAATGAGATCTTGGGGAAGAAGAGAGGTGGAGTTGCCAGCAGGATGCAAAGTGAGCAAGACATGCAGGATGAGAGGTAAAGGCTGTGAGTCATGTGGCAACACATATATGAATAGAAATGGGTAATTTAGGTTATGAGAGCTAGTTAGAAACAAGCCTAAGCTAAGGCTGAGCTTTCATAATTGATAATAAGTCTCTGTGTTATGATCTGGGGGGGGGGGGTGGAAGTCAAAGAAAAATCCATCTACAATCAAGAAGTGTCAAAATAGCTGAATTTTTGCCAGAAAAGAGAATGATTTAAAATGATGGCCAAGTTGATAAAATACTCACCTTTGATTCTGTGATTAAGAATAAGAATTAGAATCCCTCTTCTCTCTCATTGGTTGGATTCCCAGAGCTCAGCCTGGGGCCCAGCCATGGATCTCTGCATCTGCTTCCATAAGTCACTGGATGAAGGCTCTATGATGACAGTTAGGGTATTCACTAGACTGGTCACCCAGAGTAGACCAGTCCAGGGACCCTCTTGACCATTGAAATCATGATGGGAAAATGTGCAGAGATGACCAGCCACACTAGTGGAAACCCATGAACTGTGGACTAAAAACCCATAGGACTAGACTAGTCCCTCTGGTTATGGGAGACAGTTGTTTAGCTCAAACTGTTTAGGGAGCCCCCAGGCAGGGGGATCAGGATCCATCCCTGGTGCATGTGTGGGCTTTTTGGAGCCCAGTTCCTAGGGTGTGACACCTTGCACAGTCTTGGTGCAGGGGGGAGGGGCTTGGACCTGCCTCAGCCGAGTGTACCAGGCTCTACTGACTCCCCATGGGAGACCTTGATTTGGAAAATGTGGGGATGGGGGGTGGGATGAGGGGAGGGAGGGTGGGAAGAGGGAAGATAGAGGATCTGTGGTTGGTATGTAAAGTGAATAGAAAATTCCTTAATAAAAAATGAAAAAAAAACAAGACAGCAAAATAAATAAATAAATAAATAAATAAATAAGAACTCGCAATTGCTGTACAAGGCAGGAAAAAATTAGTCTTCCTAGATTTGAACTAAATGAGATGATTCCTTAATCAAAAATCATACCAGGATTTACCCATTTTTCTGTAGCATATTAGGTGTTCATAAGATTTAGTGGCTCAGGCCGGGCGGTGGTGACACATGCCTTTAATTCCAGTACCAACCTAAAGGTCTGGAAGTCTGTACAGACAGACAGAAAGCAACAGAGCTGTCTAGGAAGAGGAAGTGATGTAGCTGGGCTAAGAGAGCCAATGAGAGAACAGAACAGAAAAGGCATATAAACATGAATATATAGGAAGAAGCTTTTTTTGGAAGCTGCGGAGTTGGTGAGGTGAGGTTAGCTCTTGGTTTGTCCTATTCCTCTGATCTTTCTATCGGGCTTTAACTCAAATTCCTGGCTCTGTGTTTTTTATTTATTAAGACAGTTTAGAAATTCATCTACAGATCTCTGTGAGGTCAAGGCTAGCCTGGTCTACAGAGTGAGATCCAGGACAGGCACCAAAACTACACAGAAAAACCCTGTCTTGAAAAAAAAAAAAAGAACAAAACAAAACAAAACAACAGCAGCGGGAAAAAAAAAGGCTCAATCTTTCTCTTTGGCAATTGAAAAGAAAAGAAACTTTAGAAAAATCCTGGAAGAAACCTATAACCCATTGATGAAGATTTACATTTTTTTTTTTTTTTAGTAATTTATGTAATCAGCCATAGTAAATTCAAAATTTTCATGACTACTTCTCTATCTCACAATCTTGTCTTAGTGGCTCTTTGTGTTGGTTTTCTGGGGGCCCTGTGGCATTCACTAGTTTTATTTATTGACGTCACTCTGCTTTCTCCAAAAATATTCCCCTTCAAAGCATATGCTCTTGCTCCTTCATGAACATCTGTACTCAGAAATGCTCTCAAAGAAGGACTCGCACATTCAATTTCCCAAGGAACTGTTCTGGTTAGGATCTTCTGGACAGGGGAAGGTTGACCCTGTGGCTAAACTTCCTGAGTGGACTCTGATATTCACTCCCTTACAGAAGTTACCATTAAAAACTTTGGAATTATCCATCATCTGCTTTGTATTTAATAAAACAAACAAACAAGAGGAAACATTCTTGGATGATATGCTTGTTAAGGAAAGACAACATCTATTCCTTGGTGCCAAGGGAGTACAAGAGGCTAGCACCAGTAAGTGTCCGATTCAAGTTGTGAGGCTGCTTCTTAGGAAGATTAGAGACAGTTTGCTGCTGCCTTTGCTAAGGCCAATTAACAAAAATAGGCAGTTTACAACTGATCAACTCCAACTCCTAAAAACGTTCCCAACTTTCACTTTACAGGCACTTTCTGTCTTTTTCTTCTAAACCAATAACCCGAATAAAGCTTTACTTTCCCCCTTTGCTTTGGTTATTGCATTGTTTGTTACGATAGAGATGCATCGGTACTACAGATTGTAATGCAATATTTAGTCTGAATTAACAGACAAAGTTTTCTTTGGAAACATACTTCTAGTTCATGCCTAGAGATTTTCCCTGATCCTTTACTTGTCTGAGTATGTTCTCTCATATGAGTAACGATTCAGATATAGGCACAAAACACATTTTTCAAGGACTTTGTGTAATGAACACACTCAACAGCATGGAAGAACCTTCAGACTGCTTAAAAATAGAACAGAACACATTTAAATCTACAAAGAAACATACATGTTAGTAAAAATAAAATAAATTAAAACACAAATATCTAAATGTTCTTGAAGCTATGATAAATCATTGTATTTGCCCTAGAGCAATGCTTCAATAAGACCAGTGTAATGACAAACCAGTTGATATTCCACTGTGGACCTGGAAATTCCATATGGTCTCGCCCCTAAATGAAGGTGATCAATGGCTGCTGATAAAGGGAGAAGGAGTCCCCTCCAGGTACGTGCTTATACATAGGATGTCAAGAGGTCATCCTCAGCACATGTGCATATAAGAAATGCTAACAGGACTCAGTATATTATACACACACACACACACACACACACACACACACACACACACATATATATATATATATATATATATATATATATGAAACTATAATAATAAAAGAAGAGATTGTGGTTTGTGGTTTGTATGATATGTCCCCAATATTCCTAGGCATCTAATACTTGATTCTCATCTGGTGACACTATGAGAGTAGGTTTAGGAGGTATATCCCATTTCCAGCTGAGAGTGCTTCTGGTTTGTAGTCTGAGGTGTAAGCTCATGCTGCTGCTCCAGTCACCTGCTGCCTGCTATGTCTTATCTGAGATCACACATTCTCATCCCTCTGGAACCATAAGCCAAATCAACCATTTCTTTTATAAGTTGTTTTGTCACTATGTGTTATCACTCTGATTAAAAAAAAAATTAAGACAAAAATTGGTACAAGGATCATGAGGTATTTCTGTGACAGATAATGACCATGGTTTTGTTTTTTTTTTTTTTTTTTTTTTTTTTGGGTAATAAGACAGTCTTGGGAACTTTGAACTATAAAAGCACATGGACACTGTCAGCAGAACTTAATGGGCAACCATAATAGGAGCTTGGAAGGTAGTAATAATGAGAGCTATGCAGACTGTGGCTTGTAAGGTATCAGAAGGGTACAATATTACCAGAGACTGTTCCTGTGGTATTTTGTAATAACAATGGAGCTGATTTCTGCCTTTGTTGTAAGAACTTCCTTGTGGCTGGATTAAAAAGTAATGGACTACATTCTTCAAGGAGAATACTTCAAGACAGTCTAATATTTCCCCATATCACTCTTATGTTGGTCTACAAAGAAGACGGTAAATGAGGTAGAAATAAATAAAACATGTACAGTTTAGGAAATAAAGGGGCATTGGCCAGCTAAATGTTACAGTTGAGGCTTGTGTTAGAAGAAGGATTATAATTTTTTAGGAGATTGGCACCATGAAGAAGAGACCAAATGGGAATTACAATAAAGGGATGGGTACCCTCACGGCTAGACCCAAACCAGTAAAACTTTCAAGTTGTGAAAGAGAAAAGTCCAAGTGGGTGTCTGTTCCTAGAAGAAACAACTAATGAAAGTTTCTCCCACTGCAGTTCAAGGTGTCAGCCGAAATTGGCAGCATCATTAATGTAGTGTTGGCTTTAGAGTAATGAAGAACACCAAAGCAAAGGAGCTATAGAACCATCCTCCACAGTTTAAGCTAGTCACAGATTTGAAAGGCCACTCCATGAAGCTGTGAAAGTGCAACCTGTGGTGGGTGGGAGACCCCAAGATTATAGAGTTTTCAGAGCCATTGCATATCTGCCAATGAGAGCTTCACACTGGGATCGAACAAGACTGAGAGAGTGTTGTGGGATATGTGATAACACTGTGTGACAATGTGTCTCTTTCCTTCCTCACCTGCCTAATGCACCTTCTGATTGGTTTAATAAAGAGATGGGTGGCCAATAGGTAAGCAGGGAAGATAGGAGGGACATCTGAGCAGAGACAGGAACTCTTGAAAGAATCCAGTGCAGTAGATTCCATAGCAAGACACCGAAGAAATTGGGTGTAGTGTATGGAGGAGAGGAAGCAAGCCATGTGGCAGAATGCGGATTAATATAAATGGGTTAATTTAAAGTTTAAGAACAAGTTGGGAACAAGTCTAAGCTAAGGCCAAGCTTTCATAATTTAAAAGAAGTCTCTATGCCATTATTTGGGAGCTGGCAGTCAAAAAACAGTGTGACTACAAGAGAGAATTGTATTGTTTGTTTTTTTGTTATTTTCTCATACGATACATCCTGACCTCAGTTTCCCCTCCCTCTGGTCCTCTCAGTTCCTGCTGCCACCTCACCACTCTCTTAGATCCATTCCACCTCTGTTTTCTTCAGAAAGGACCAGATTTGAAATGAGCCCTGCTGGGGTTTCCTTTTGCTTTGGCCCAGTGTTTTCTCACTATGCTCTGATTCCCGTCTTTTGGGATGGTATTACATATTCTATATAGTTATTGGTTGGAAATTTGTTGTTTGTTTGTTTGTTTGTTTGTTTAACAAAGAATTAGAGTTAAGAGACTGCTTTGAGCCGGGCGTTGGTGGCACACGCCTTTAATCCCAGCACTCGGGAGGCAGAGGCAGGC
>CABHPP010080615.1:0-15661 GCA_902168425.1 Peromyscus attwateri | reverse complement strand
GAAGTACGTGGAGTCTTCCTTCAGCAGTAGAGACTTATCTTCCACCTGTTGAGGGCAACCAACTCTAATTAACAATAGTCTGTAATGTTTTGGGTCTGACAACCCAGAAGAGTGTTTCTCTTGCCTAGTATTAGTGTGTTTCTTAGATTGTTTTTGGTTTTTAGAGGAAGCATTGTCAGCCTATTAGAGAAATTTTCATTTAAAATACATATACATATATATATATACATTCATACATGAATTATATTAATTATAGAACACTTACATGATTATGGTTTTAGAAATTGGGTACTTCATAGTATTATTCCTTATGACTTTCTCATACATTCTTATTGTTATTTTAATCTCCCTCTTGTAATTATGTCTTTTAGTTCTATGTAATTAGGATCCCTCCCATTTTTTTTTTTGACATTTTCTCCATCAGATCATCTGTATCCTGTTTTTCATTTTTCCATTGCTCACCCACCTTACTTCTCTGGCAATAGTTTATATTTACTTTCCTGGATTCTGCAGTTACTCCAAGATTTGGAGATAGGAGTCTCTAATGAGAGAAAATTTGTGACATTTGTCTTTCTGGGTCTAGGTTACATCATTCATTATGATCTTTCCTAGTATATGTAGCCAGAAGCCTCTGTGTGTCTCATCTAGCCCCGTGGTCTGGATGAATCTCTCTCACTCTTGGTCCCACAGCCACTTATAAAATAATTACTCAGAGGCTTATATCAATTACAAATTGTTTGGTCTATGGCTCAGGCTCATTATTAACTATCTCTTACAACTTAACCCATCTCTATTAATCTATGTATTGCCGCATGTTCCATGGCTTTACCTGTATCCCATTAAATCTTGCTTCCTAGGCAGGGTCTCAGAATCTCCTCTCATTCTGCCTTTCTTCTCCTTCTATCTTTGCTTGAATTTCCCACCTGACTGTATTCTGCCTTGCCATAGACCATAGCAGCTTCTTTATTAGCCAATGGTAGCAACACATACTCACAACTTACAGAAAGACCATCCCAAAGCACTTCCCTTTTCTCTCTAATCAAAAAGGAAGGTTTTCATTTTTACATAGTAAAATTACATATAACAAAAAAGTCATCAGGCAAGAATTGCAGTTACAATGTCTAGTCTATTTGTATTTAGCAAAATTAAAGAAAATACTCTATCATCTATTCTATTTTTGTGGGTCTAAAGTTTCATATCTAATTTACCTTGTTATCATGATTTAGGAAAACTATAATTATAACTATCTAGCCTTTAACTCCATCAAAGACCCCAGAAGCATATAATATTACCTGAGTAAATGGAAGTGCATTGGAAGCAACTTCTAAAATTCTAGAAATGACAGAGACATCTGGCTGCCTGGACAAACACCCACAGTTCCTCTATGCTTCTGGAGCACCTATCTTCAACCTACAGGCCTGAAGTCTCTGACATACTTTTCAGTGAAGCAGAAAATTTGAAGGACTGTTCTGTGTAATGGCAAAATTCATCAGTTGTTTTCTGCTGTGTCCTGTAGAATGTCTGGCAGTTTCTTCTGTGAAGCAGGAACCTGAAGGACCATCTCTCCTTGTTTTGGCAAATTTCAGTGGTCACTTTCCTATGGGTCCTGCGTGTAATACAACATACTGTCAAGCAGTCCAAGCAAGAGCAGTTTTTTGCCCAAATGGCTAGCCTTGTCCACATTGTAAGCAAATGTATAAAGAGTTTCTTCAATGCCTATCATCTTCTTTGAGGTACTTGGTGCTGCCAGTAGCAGATGTATCTCGCTGTCCAGAAAAGTCTAAGTTCTTAAAGCATTTTAAATGCCATATTCTGTAGGGTTTTGAAGTATTTGAAGATTACCTACCTAATTGAAATATGTCTTTGTATACCTAGAAAACCAAATGAATATTACTATAAGTTTGATATTATAGATGACTATTCTGTATTTCTTAATGATATATTACAATTTTAAATGAGTTGTAAAAACATAATACCTTAAATAAGAGTAGAAATATACATATGGTATAACAAAATTAACTTTAAATTTGTATCAGTAAACTAAAAACCATACCAATGTAAAATATGTAAGATTAACAGTTACTTTTTGGATTAAAGTAGATTTAATAATCTACCCTTCTTTCACCATTTCCATATCATGTCCCCCTCTTTTCTTTAGAGAAAGATTGACTATGACCATTAACCATTTATAATCAACCCCCTTTAAATAAAAACAAACATTTATAAACAATATTTTGGAAACTTGGGCTTAGCTTTTCATACTACTTCCTGCTGATTGGGGGTACTGGCAATCTTATGGGGATCCTGAGAAAATTTAGAATTATGGTTAAATCTTAGCTGTAGTAGTCTGTGAGGCTGTATCGTCTCAGCCAGTTTCCTTGAAGCTATTCTGAATGTTGGATTATCTGGACTATTACATTTATTGGAGACCTCTCAGAGGGGTTTCCTTGATGGAACCATATTAACCTGGAAGGAATGCACAGTTTCTGATCCTGTGCGGAAACAAAAGCAGCACCTCTTTTCCAAAGCAACATATCCTTAGACCCAAATTTTTAAGTCAAGATACCTTTAAGATATATATGTTGGTTTAACTTAGCAGCCTTTACAATCAAATGTCTTTCTGCATTTAGCTCATTAACAGTCAAAAAATTCAAAGAAAACACAATAATATATATAATACAGACTCTCTGTGTATTTTCCATCTTTACATGACTTAACTCCTTTTATATTACTCTTACTGTCTCTTTAAAGACTTCACTTTTTGAAACTATTTATTTCTATATAACTGCCTATACTCCTTTTCCTCTCTCTCCCATGCCTACGTACATTTTTAACACACTGTAAATCATTTAGAGGTTTTATTCATCCGAATCTGTTTTATTGTGAATCTATAATCTGTTTTTGACTAGGAGAGTTTTTAAACTGTTAAGCTATGCAGCTAGGACCAAATTTGCAGCTTTGGCTGCTGAATCTGCCCCCCACCTCAGCTTTCCAACATGGTGGAGATATGTTTACTGCCAGCTCTGGGAGACATGCTCACCATCAACTCAGGGAAGCAGTGGGTCTCTGCCTCAATCAAACAGCATATAACCCAGAACCTTTTTTTGTCTGTACTAGCAAAAGCTAAATCTGCCAAGCAGTGTACTGTGAGGCTAGGAGACACCTCCGTGCACCTCAGTTGATATATGCCATCCTGTATTCAAGCTTGAATGCTGAAGCATCTCTGTGCCACTGCTTGCATGACTAACACAAACTAGAAAGCTGCTCTTGGCTCTGTTTCTGTACGTTCAGAATCTTTTTTAAGGTTTTTTAGGTTTATGTGGATCAATGACCCATGGTGGGCACCAACTGTAGCCAGAAGCTTTTCTGTCTTACCTAGCTCCATGGTTCAGACTTATCTCTCCCATCTGCTGTCCCACAGCCACTTATAAAATAATTACTCAGAGGCTTATATCAATTACAAATTGGTCTATGGCTCAGGCTCATTATTAACTAGCTGTTACAACTTAATTCAACCCATTTCTATTAATCTATATATGGCCATGTGTTCTGTGGCTTTACCTGTGTCATATTACAACTTGCTTCCCAGGCAGCAGCTCAGCAGCTCCTCTGACTATGATATTCTTCTCCCTGTCTCTTTGCTTGGATTTCCTGCCTGCCTCTATTCTGCCCTGCCATAGGCCATACCAGCTTCTTTATTAACCAATGGTAGCAACATGTATTCACAGCATAACGGAAAGACCACCCAACAGCAATTATATATATATATATATATATATATATATATATATATATGTACACATAATAGAGATACATTACAATATAATATGTAAGTATATTAATTAATATATATTAACATATATAAGTAGAGGGGGAATTGACAAATTCCATATGTCAATTGTACCCTTAATTCTTGTATCAATGGAGTCCTATTAAAAAAGACTTTCCCTATACCTATATCATGTAGGATATTGCCTATGTTTTCTTTCTAACAGTTTCAGTGTTTCAGATTCTAAGTTTGCTCTTTTATGCATGATAGTTTTTGAGCAAGGTGGTAGATACAGGTATAATTTCATTCTTCTGCATGTGGACATCTAGTTTTCTTAGTACCATTTGTTGAAGATGCTTTTTTTTGCCAGGATATGTTTTTCATATCTTTGTCAAACATCAAGTGGTTGATGTTAAGTGTCCTTATGTTTTGGTCTTCGATTTTCTACATGTCTGTTTTTGTGCTTATAACATATTGTTTTTATTACAACGATTGTAATATATCTTAAAATCTGGAATGGTATTCCCTGCAGAACTGTTCTTTTTTTGCAAGACTTTTGGGTATCTATGATCTTTTTTTTTTTTAATTTGAATCTGTAAGTAGATTTTGGCAAAATGGTCACTTTCGAAGTATTACTTCTACCAATCCATGATTAAAAAGTCTTTTACTTTCCTAGTGCATTTCTCTGTCTCCTTTTTCAGAGTTTCAACAGTTTTGTAGTAGAGGTCCTACACATCACAGCTTAGGTTTATTCCTAGATTTTTTTGAGGTTATTGTAGTTGGGAGCATATCAGTGACCTCTTTCTCTATATGTTCATTATTTCATATTCTATTTAAAAATTTTCCCATTCTTACAGCTGTCACTTTGCTTGGATGATTGTATCCTTTGCTATAGAAAAGACCCTCAGCTATATGAGATCCCAATTTGCTAACTGGTGTTATTGACTATGGTAATGGTATCTTGTTTAGAGAATTCTCTACTGTGTCAATGAGTTCAAGTGAATTACCAACATTTTCTTATATAAGGATATCCAGACTAACGTTGAGGCCCTTGATCCATCTGGAGCTTTCATTTTTTGAAGGATGACAGATATAGTTCTATTTGAATTCTTCTACATAGAGCTATCCAGTTTGAACAGCATCATTTGCTGAAGATGCTGTCTTTTTTTCCAGTGTGTATTTTTGTCTCCTTTGTCAAAAGTTTTGAAATCCATGGGTGTGTGAAATTATATCTGGATTATCAATTGTAATCCATTGATCAATGTGTCTATTCTTGTGTCAATATGCTAATATCATGCTATTTTTATTACTAACACCTTGTAATACATCTTGAAGTCTGGGATGGTGAGAGCTCCAGCAATTCTTTTATCATTCAAGATTTATTTTAGTTATCGTGAGAATTTTACATTTTATACAGGTAGTAGAAGACTGTTTTTTTTTTTCAATTTCTATGAAGAATTGTGCTGAAATGTAGATGGAGATTGTATTAAATCTGTTGAATGTGTATTCCAGTATTTGTCATTTTCCCAATGTTAATCCTACCAATCAATGATTGCTGGATGTCTTTCCACATTCTGATGTCTTCTTTAGTTTCTTTCTTCAATGTCTTTATGTTCTTATTGTTCAAGTCTCACTTGCTTGTTTAGAATTATCCTAAGACATTTCATTTTTGTGGTTATTGCAGAATGTAAAGTTTCCATGATTTCTTTCTTGGTATGTTTCTAATTTGTATATAGGAAGGGTACTTATTTTTGTGAATTAATTTTGTCTCCTATTACATTGCTGTAATATTTATCAAATGTAGAATTTTTCTAGTGGAGTTTTTAGAGTCTTATGTAAATAAAATCATTTCATCTACAAATAAAGATATTTTGACTTTTTATCCTATTTTTATTCACTTTATATCCTTCAGTTTTCTCACTACTGTAGCTAAGACTTCAATTATTATATTGAGTATGTATCAAAAGTTGTACACCTTTGCCTTGTTCCTGCTAATAGTGAAAATTCTCTGAGTTTCTCCTCTTGTTTGCTATAAATTGCCTTTATTGTGTTGATGTTCAGCCCATGTTTGAATGTTTGTGTGGTTTTGGTATCAAAATAATAGTGGCTTCATAAGAAGAATTTGGAAATGTTCTTTCTGTTTTTATTCTGATGAATAATTGAGGAATATTGACGTTATCTGTTTTTTTTTTAATCTGGTACAATTCTATTCTCAGTCGTATTTGGCCCAGACTTTCCTTGGGCAAGGTGAACTTTTTATTATGATTTATGTTCTGTTAGGCGTTATGGAAATATTTTAAAAGATTATTTATATTGGTTTAACTTTGGCAGGTGAGATATATCAAGAATTTCATCCATTTCTTTAAGTTTCTTTTTCTCTTTCTTTTTTTACTTTTTTAGTTTTGTGGAATACAATCTTTTAAAATATGTCCTCACGAGTCTGTGAATTTCCTTGATATCTGTTTTAATTGCCTCCTTTTTCTCCAGTTTTATCACCTTGAATCTTCTTTCTTCATCTTTTGATTAATTAGGTGATTTGTCAAACTTTCTGGTTTGTCTCAATTTTCAGTTTCCATTAGTTTCTGTATTTTCTGTTGATATCTAGGTTTTAATCCATAGTAGTCACATAAGATGCACATTGTTATTTTAATTTTTCTATGTCTTTTGAGACTTGCTTTATATTCTAATATGCTGTCTACTTGAAATAACATTTCATGTGCTGGTGAGAAGAAAGTATATTCTTCACTGTTCAAGTTCTGTAGATATCTGTTACATGCATTTGATTTATGATGCTACAGAACCCTAATTATTCTCTTTTGATTTGTCTGGATGATCCTTCTATTGGGTAAGTAGATACTGAAGTCAGCACCTCTCATTATGTTAGGTTCAATCTGTAGTTTTATCTGTCATAGTGTTTCTTTTATGAAGTTGGGTGCCCTCACCTTTAGAATTGTAATATTCTCTTGTTGGATTTTCCCATTGAAGACAGTGTAGCTTCCTTTCCTATTTCTTCTTAATAGTCTTGGTTTGAAGCCTATTTTGTCATGTATTAAATTGGCTTACTTCTTAGTTCTATTTATTTGAGAAATCTTTTTCTATCCTTTTACTGGAGATGATGTCTATCTTTGATGTGGTGTGTTTCTTGGATTCAGCAGAAGGATGGGTCATGTTTTCATATCCATTCTGTTATTTTGTGTCTTCTTATTGGGAAATTGAGACCATATTGATGTTGAAAGTCATCAAAAAAAGCAGTGTTTGTTGGTTCCCATCATTTTTTTTGTTGCTGTTACAGTGTGGGATTTTCCACCTATTTTGATTTGCTGGTCTTAGATTATTTATTCCCTGTGTTTTCTGGGGTATAGTTAGCCTCTTCAGGAATAAAGTTTTCATCTAGAACCTTTGGTACAGCTGGATCTACAGATAGATAATCTTGAAATGATTTTCTTTCTTCTTTTATAGTGATTGAAAGTTTTGCTGGGTTGGTATCTGTGGTCTCTTGTAGTCTTGGTATAATGTCTGTCCAGGCCTTTTTGATTTTTAGAGTCTCTACAGAAAAATCAGGGGTTATTCAATGGGTCTGCCTTTATATGTTGTTTGTTGTTTTTCCCTATTGACTTTTAACATTCTTTGTTGGTTTCTATACCTTTAGTCTTGTGATCATTTTCTGTCATGGGGAATTTACTTTCTATTGGAGTCTATTTGATGTTCTGTGCGCTTTGGTACCTTAGTAGGCATCTGCTACTTCAGGTTAGGAATTTTTCCTTTATGATATAGTTAAAAATCTTCTCGGTGCCTTTACCTGTTTTTCCCCTCCCCCTATTTCTATTGTTTATAGATATGGTCTTTTCACAATGTCCCAGATTTCATGGTTGACTTGTGCTTTTTTTTTTTTTTTAAGATTTAACATTTTCTTTGATTAAGCTATTCATTTCTTCTGTCTTGTTTTCAATGCCTGAGATTCTCTCTTTTATCCTTTGTACTCTGTTGCTGAGGTACTTACCTCTGACATGTTGTTTCACTTCCTAAAATTTTCATTTTTAGTTTTACTTTGCTTTGAGTTTTCTTTAGAGATTTATTTTTAACTTTCATGTCTTAAACTGTTTTTATCATTTCATTTCATTGTTTGTTTGTGCTTTCACAGATTTCACTATTCATTCATATCCTCTTTAATGTCCCTGAATATATTGATAATAGTTATTTTGAAGTCCTTGTCTTTTGTTATATTGCTAAATGCTATATTGCATTTCTCAGGGCCACTTGTAGTCAGGTTTTGGGGTTCTGCTGGAGACACTGTCTTAGGTGTTAATTATTGTCTTTTGTGCTGGTGTAAAGGCCTCTTTGTTTGGGTTGATTGTTATTTTATGTGCTAGTATTGTGTCTTGTCTTGTTGTATGGGTGTTATATTCTTGCTTCCTGTTACCTTTTCTACATCTTAATAACACGTGGTAGCTTGTCTTGCTTGTGTTCCCTTAAACGTGTGGCTACTTGTTTCTCAGGAAGAAAGTGATTCTGAGTAATAAGCACTGACAGGGAGGAACAATGATGTTAGTAGGGGGAAGGGCTGAAAGTGTCCACTATAGAAGGAAAGATGACTCTTTCATGAGGTTCAGTGGAGTCTCTAGGGATTGGAGTCAAGAGAGGGAGGACGGGCTCATGAAAGTGGTCTGCTACAGGGCTGCAGATGAGACTGTGGATCCTATTATGCTATCACATTGATTAGTCTGCATCTATTAATTGAAGAATTGAGACCATTAGTATTGTGAGTATTATTGAGCAGTGTTTATTGATTCCTGTTATTTGTTTGTGGTGGTGGGAGAATCCCCCTATTTTTTATTTACTGTTCTGGAATATTCATATTTGTACTTATTGGTGTAGTTAACCTCCTCAGACTGAATTTTTCCTTCTAGTTGCTTCTGTAGAGCTGGGCTTGTGGACAGTAATTGCATATATTGGTACAACATCCCATGTAATGAAAATATTTTGCAGCTTTCAACTATTCTCTGTTTGTTCTGTATATTTTTTTCTTGACATATATAAAAACATGGGATGTCATTTCTGGTCTTGTCTATTTGTTGTTCTTTATGCCTCCTCACCTGAATATGAACATCTTTCCCTATATTTGGACAATTTTTTTCTGGTTTTGGCTGAAAATATTTTATGCCTTTGATCTGGATTTATTCTGTCATGTCTTTGTTGCAGAGGTTATGTCTTTTCACAGAGTCCCAGAGTTCTTGAATTTTTTTAGCATAGTATTTTTATTGATTATTTGGAATTTCACATCATGCATCGCAATCCCACTCACTTCCCAATCTCCCATATCTACTCCTCCAAAACTACCCCCCCAAAAAAAGAAGAAATAAATAGAAAAAGAAACAAGTCCAATTTTTTATAAACAATGTCCTTCTAACCTCAAGGCTTACTACATTCTAAGGACAACATAAGTGCAATCAGATTTGAATATTTAATTTTTTGTCAAATGCACTTATCTGTTATGTATGTATAAGGATATTTTAAGTGAAAATATAGATAACAGTTTGAATAAGTGATAATATTAGAATCTATTTATGAAAATATTTCCTAACAAGAAATTAAATAAGAAAAAATTGCATTGTCTCTCTTCTATGTTTTATGTGCACATGTGTGCCAGAGAAAGGTATCGGATCTCCTGGAGCAAGGAGTGCAGGTGGTTTTATGTAGAGAGCTGCTGGTAGCAATGGCTTTACTAGAGACCAGCGGCAAGTGACAACTAGTGTTCAGCAGATCAACCCGCCAGAGGAATAACTATGATGGGGAGCCCCACTTGGTAAGGCCATGGGGTCACTGACTGTAAATGACCAGTTACTCCTGTCTATAATTTCACATGTACAAAGCTGTAGTATCTCCCCAATGCCAGCACTAATTTCATATGACATGTATATGTATTCTCATGATGACCTCTCAACCTTATGAGCACATATATTTGTGAATGGGTAGGAAGATGACTTCTCATTAAGCTATGTAATTTTTTTTGTTTGTTTTTCTTTTGTTTTCCAGACAGGGTTTCTCTGTGTAGCTTTGCGCAAAGCTATATAATTTTTATAAATAGAAATATACTAGAATATGCTTCATAGACTGTAAGTCACTCAGAAGCCTATTTTGTTCCTTTAACTCAGACTAACATAAGAAAACAACAATTTCTCCCCAGTCTAAGGCAAGCTATATACATTTTGCTGATTTGAAAACTCAGAACAGTTTCAAATTAGACTGAATGTTTCTGTAAATGGATCATAAGTTAAAAACTTTGCAGATATGCACAAAGTCAGAGTTGCAAATGTCCAACAAAGGTTATTAACACAAGGCAACCTAAAACACTATGCCAATTCTGACCAAGGTTATTAACACAAAAATACCTAAGATACAATGCTAATTCTCTGCTTGCTAATCTGTAGCTTGTCTCTCTCACCAGGCACTGTGTCTCTGGGAAGACCTATAGTCAAGATACACATGGTGACTGTATGATTGATTTGTTTCTGAGTCTGCTATTCATCAAGAGAAAACAAAGATATGAAGAATCATAAGAATGTGCAGGATAAAAAATGTTTGTACTGTAAGGTTAACATAAAACAGCATGTAGTAATTGGAGAGTGTGGTGATATCTTATTTATCCTGAAATGTGATATTTTATTTGTGCTTTGATAAATAAAGCTTGCCTGGAGATCAGGGGGGAAAAGGTCAGCCATTTTAAGTAAACAAGAAGTCAGGCAGCACACACCCTTAATCTGATCACTTAGCAGGCAGGATCTCTGTGTGTTCAAAGCCACACTAGGGAACAGAGCCAAGTGTGGTGACACATGCCTTTAATCCCAGTATGAACCATAGAGACCTGGAGGTCTATATAGACAGACAGTGACAAGGAAGTGAGGTAGCTGGACTAAGAGGCAATGAGAGGGCAGAAAAACAAGGCATATAAAGGCATGGATAGACAGGAAGTAGCTCACATTTGGAAGCTTCAGAGTTGGTGAGGTAAGGTTGGCTGGTAGCTTTCCCTAGTTCCCTGATCTCTAAGGCTTTCACTCCTCTATTTGGCTCCATGCTCCTTATTTAATAAGACCATTTAGAAATTCGTCTACATTTGGCAACCAATGTGGGGCAGGAATTCACAAAAAAAGCCACTTGGCTGTGGTCTTGCAGGCCCCAGCTCTGCCAGAGCTGCAAGTGGCTAGAGCTACATGTGGCTAGACTGCTTGTGGGCTTACAGGGCCCCTGGCTTCCAGTTGCATGACTCAGGCAGGAGCAAGAGGTCAGACTTTCTTTAGGTTTATTTTCTCCTGGTGGGTAGTAGGCTCTCTCTCTCTCTCTCTCTCTCTCTCTCTCTCTCTCTCTCTCTCTTCTCTCTCTTTCTGGATTCCCATTTTGGACTGCCACCACACTAGGTAGCTGCTTTCAAATTCCCTCAGACTTCTACTATTCTATGCAGTTGACAGATTTGGTAAGTCAATTAAGATATCTTAAAAGGTGAAATTAGTTAAAAGAAAATTTTTCCCACATTAAAAAAGGGAAATATTTTTTACAAGGGAAGGATTTTGGTCTCTATTTGATAACACATTAGGCAGTCTGAAAATGGAACAATTAAATGAGAGGATAATTAATGTTGATGGGATGTATGTAACATCAATTATGAATATTATTTGTTTAATCACTTTTATTTTAGTATTAAAGAGGTTGGTCAATTTAAGTGACAAGATAAAAGATTTAGAAAAATTTGTTAAAATGAATCATAGATAAATTCAGACCCAGACAGGAAAATTTAAGTGTGAACCTAACTCAGGATTGACTTTAGAAAAACCTGTTAAAATGACTTAAAGAGAAATTCACACCCAGATAGAAGAATCTAAAGGTGAAATTATTTCAGGATTGAATTATACGGTTATAGAGAGACAGCCTGTTTTCAAACAACCAAACTTAATCTACCCAGTAACCTTATGGGAACTACCTGCTAAAGGGCATGTACCAGCTCATTGGACTCCAGTGGAAATGTTAGATTTAAGGAGATTTAAAGAGACTATAGTATCATATGGCATGCATTCTCCATTTGTAAAGCAGATGTTAAACTCATGGTCAACTTGTAATAGAATTGTCCCTCAGGACTGGAAAGAATTAGATACAGCTGTTCTAGAACCTGGGGCACAATTACAATGAAGAACACGGTTCAAAGAGGAAGCTAAAACAATAGAGCAACAATGTAGGACTAGAGGTATAGAAATTTCCCAGGATCAGTTTCTTGGAGAAGGCAAATATGCTGATATACAATGACAATGTTTATATGATAACCAAATTTTAATTCTATGCTGCATGGCAGCCATGAATGCTTGGGACAGAATTGAGGAAGCAGGAAATAAAATTGAATCATTTACAAAAGTTATACAGACCCCAAAGAATCCAATCATGGATTTCATACAAAGGTTATCTTCAGCAGTAAATAGAATGATACCAAGTTTAGAAGCTAGACAGATAATATTTGAATTTTTGGCTTTTGAGAATGCAAACATAGCATACAAAAGAATAACCAGGCTGTTAAAGGCAAGATCAGCACCCTTAGAGGATTGGATCAGGGACACAATTAATATTGAGTCTCATGACCATAATGAGATGTGGATAGGAGAGATGATATCAAAAGCTTTGAGGAAAAATAATAATATCAGAGGTTTTAATTGCAATAAACAAGGTCATCTGAAAAGGGAGTGTAAACAGGGCCTTCCTAGAAACAATGCTTATTCAAGGAACAATGGCAACTGAATGCCCCTCGCTTCTGGATTATGCAGAAGGTGTGGTAAGGGTAATTGGACCAATGAATGTAGATCAACAAGGGACAGACAAGGTAATCCTTTGCCTCTGCCCTTGGGAAACTCCCAGAGGGGCCTCATGTAGGCCCCCCACAGCAAATTCAGTTCTTACTTTTTCTGCCATCATAGAAGAAACCCCTTCTTAGAGCAATTAAATAACCAAATACCTATTGGAATAAACCAGGTTGCTTGGGGTGATAGAACAGCCATAGAAGAGAGAATAGAAAAATCAGGAGAATCCATAAACTGAACTTTTTGGCAAACTTCTATAAATGAACAAAGACCAAAATTAAAAATACAAATAAACGACATTCTTGGAGGGTTTATTAGACACAGTGCAGATGTTACAATAATTGCACCAGAATTTTGGCATCCAAATTGGCCTCTTCAGGAGGTAAATTTTCAGCTGTTAGGGATTAGAACATTATCTCAAGTGAAACAGAGCACAAGAAGACTCAAATGTATAGGGCCTGAAGGACATAGAGGAAAATTAAAGGCATATGTGGCTAATATAGCTATGAATTTATGGGGCTGTGATCTATTACAACAACAGAATACTCAGATTAACATTCCTCCAACCTCAGAAACAAACCATAAAATAACACATGTTTCTGAAATATTAGGAGTTATTATTATAAAGAGTGGTCACTGGACATCTAGATTGTACAAGAACAAGGCACAACAACTGCTGATCTTTCAAAGATACCAACAGCTCTACATTTAAAATGGTTAACAGACAAGCCTGTATGGGTTCAGCAATGGCCTTTATCAACAGAGAAACTGCAGGCTTTAGAAGAGCTGGTACAAGAGCAGTTAAATGCTCAGCATATTGAAGAATCAACCAGATCTTGGAATTCTCCTCTATTTGTTATTAAAAAGAAATCTGGTAAATGAAGAATGGTAACAGACCTAAGAGCAATTAACAAAGTAATTGAGTCAATGGGCTCTCTACAATCTGGAGGTTTTTTTTGCCTACTCAGTTACATAAATGATGGCCTCTTATAGTTATCAATTTAAAAGACTGTTTCTTTTCAATACCCTTATAAGAAAAGGGCAGACAAAGATTTGCCTTCATGGTGCCTACTTATAATAATTCTCAGCCTGTCAAGAGATATCAATAGAGGGTTCTCACACAGGGAATGTTAAATAGCCCAACCCAGTGCCAATATTTTGTACAACAGTCATTGGAAGTAGTACATAAACAGTTTCCTAAATCAATAATTTATCATTACATGGACAATAGTTTACTAGCTGATTCAAATGCAGATAATATAGAAAGAATGTTTGAAGAAGCAAAGAAAATTTTGCCTTGTTGGGGATTAGAAATTGCTCCTGAAAAGATACAAAGAGGAGAGTCTATTAATTATTTAGAATATAAATCATATCTACAAAAAATTAGACCCCAAAAGGTGCAAATTAGGAGAGATCGATTACGGATTCTTAATGACTTTCAAGGATTATTCTGAGACATTTCCCATCTATGACTGTTGTTGGGGTAAAAAATGATGTTGGGGTAAACAAATGAACTAAGTAATTTGTTCAAAATCTTAGAAGGTGACAAGGACTTAAATAGTCCAAGAGAATTATCTGCTGAAGCTGAGAGAGAATTGGCCTTGGTGGAAAAGAAAGTACATGAAGGACACGTGGATCGTGTGGATCCAAAGCTTGATTGCATTTCAGTTATTTTACCCTCTAAGCATTCTCCCACAGGAATATTAATGCAGAGGGAAGATATTATATTGGAATGGATATTTCTACCAAATAAACAGAGTAAAAAATTAAAAACTTATGTGGAAAAGCTCTCTGACTTGATTTTAAAAGGAAAATTGAGACTTTGTCAATTAGCAGAAATAGACCCAGCAGAAATTGTAGTACCTTTAACTAAGGATGACATTGACAAATTATGGACAGAAAGTGAACCTTGGCAAAGATCTTACAGTAATTTTTTTGGAGAGATTAACAGCAAATATCCCAAAAGTGATAGAATTCAAATTATAAAGAGAGCTGATTGGATTCTGCCTCAAATTGTATGGGAAACACCCATATCTGGAGCTCATACATTTTATACAGATGCAAACAAACAAGTAAAGGCAGGTTAAAAGTCAGAAAATTTAAGTAAAGTGGTTCAAAGTCCTTATAATTTGGTTGAAAAATTGGAATTGTGTGCTCTTCTGATGGTATTAATGAATTTATTGGAACATCTCAACATAGTTACTGACTCTCAGTATGCTGAAAGAGTGGTATTACATATTGAGACTGCAGGATTTATCCCTGATGAGTTAGAATTAACTTTGTTATTTATTCAGTTACAAGATATAATGAGGAATAGGAAACATCCCTTATATATAATTCACATCCGATCCCAAACAGGTCTGCCAGGTCTTCTAGCAGAAGGTAATGATGAGATTGATAAAATATTGATAGGGAATGTGATGGGGGCCTCAAATTTTCATAAAAAAATCCCAGCATGTCAATAGTAAAGGTTTAAAAAAGGATTTTTCCATAACCTGGCAACAAGCCAAGGAAATTATAAGGAAATGTCCTACTTGTTCTTTTTACAATCAGATTCCACTACCCACAGGATGTAACCCAAAGGGTACTCAGAGGAATGAAATTTGGCAAATGGATGTGTTTCATGTTCCAGAATTTGGAAAACTGAAATATGTACACCACACTATTGATACTTACTCAGGATTTTAATGGGCAACTGCTTTGAGTTCAGAAAAGGCTGATTCTATAATCACACATTTGCTAGAAGTTATGGCCACCATGGGTATACCTGCACAAATTAAAACTGACAATGCTCCAGCATATGTCTCTGGTAAAATGAAACAGTTTTTTGCTTATTACAATATAAAGCATATTACAAATATACCATATAATCCTAAAGGCCAAGAAGTCATAGAAAGATCAAATTGAACTCTAAGGGATATGCTAAATAAACAGAAAGGGGTAACAAAAATCCCCAGAAATAGATTACATAATGCTCTGTTAACTTTGAATTTTCTCAGTGCTAATGAAAAAGGAACAACTGCTGTGGAGAGACATTGGATAATAGAAAAAAAACTAC